>BSBK01002881.1:997500-1067500 GCA_027943335.1 Chamaecyparis obtusa | reverse complement strand
ATATCAAGCATACAATATCTAAAATATTTGTGAACTTAGAAAACCTAAAGATATTCCATCTCCTAGTCCTAGATGTGGACTTCTTCCTACACCTCCTATATATGCTTCAACCCCACCTCTTATATTATAAGCATTTTTTTGGTGTTATCTATCAACCTAGTGTGGTTCCTTTTGTTCTTCCCAAAGAAGAAAAGGACTTGATGTTGATTGATCCTAAACCAAACTCAATTTCTAGAAAAACCAAATGCAATCATTGTGCACATGATAGTCACCATAAATGTCATGCTAGAAAATGTCAACATGATTCCTAAAACATTACTTCACCTAATATACCTATAAATTATTTGATTCTGTTTGATCAAGCTATGTTTGAGCCAAAAGAGGAAATTAACTTGAAAAATATTAAATTGAAAAAATATGATAACTCTATTCATATCTTGGATTCTATTACAATTAATTTGGATAAAGAAGATAGTCTTGATGATGATGCTTTTGATGCTAACCATGATATTCATGCTAGTGATTCTAATGATATTTATGAGCTTATTAATGTTAATCATGATATTCCAACTATGTTTTCACAACAATTGTCTATCACTCCTAGTGACAAACAAAGTGACCCATCATCATAATATGTTCCTTGTTTGGAATTGGCCATTGTTCCATCTATTTTTCTTGATGTTGTTTCTCTTGCAAGTTTCCCACCTTCCCTAAATACTACAAACCAAGATATAGGGTATGTGATATACTTTATTATCTCCTCTTGTGCGATGGATTATATGTGTTTTCTTGTTGTAATGTGCTTCCCCCGTGATGTGCTACATGTTATATGTTTTGTTTAGATTTCTTTAAATGAACCTTGTTTCTCTATTGATGCAAGGTGATAAAGTAATCAAAATGTCATAAGTATACCTCTATGTGTATCTCACTTCTTCTATATATTGTTATATATTATGTCATGTATGTGCCTTTTTATTATGGTAGCTACCTATTCCTTTTGGTCTCTGTGATGCTAGCCCCAAAATACTCTTCTTTATAACTCTTAAAATAATATTCTTCCATTGTGTTTGTATTTCTACTACCTTTGGGGGATGATGACAATTCATTTTTATATAACATCTCATGTATTATCATTTTATCATAATGATCTGAGAGTTAGTAGATCCCTTATGTGCTCTCTTTTATCATGTGCTTATTTCCCTTTATTTTTCCTTTCTTGGGGACATCTCATAGTGGAATTTTTCCTTGTGGGTACATGTATGATCCATTAAATCCATTTCCCCCTTTAAGGTATTTGTAGTCACTTTAACATGAGGTCATACACTCCACTCCGTATTTCACATTTTTCACACATCTACACAATGATTCTAGGAAATCTCTCTTATGGATGATTAAGGAGAAAATTATTTCCTTGTGTTTATCCTTTTTCATTGGATCCCTTAATGGATACAAGGATTTCCTTAGGGATTGATACTTATTCTTATAATGTCTAAGGAAACAATTCTTTCCTTAGGCCTAATCTCTTTTCTCGATCCCTAAGGAGATAATTATTTCCTTAGGCATGATCAATTTTCTTGATCCATAAGGAGACAATGCTTTCCTTAGGCCTGATCAATTTTCTTGATCCATAAGGAGACAATTATTTTCTTAGGCTAGATTATTTTTCTTGATACCTATGGAAATAATGCTTTCCTTAGGCTTAATCATTCTCTTACTATATCCCTTAATAGAGACAATTCTTTCCATAAGGATCGTTGACTAGAATAACACAACTTGCTAGACCTTTCAATGATATCTTTTGTAGCTCTTCCTTTGTGTGATTCATAGTAATAAAATATCTTACTAGCTAGTGATTACACTCTTCTCTCATTTTTATTTCTTCTCTATTCTAAGAATGCCTCTCTTATATTATTTTTGGATTTGATGAATACTTAAGTCACTTGGGGGCTCGATGTTTCTTTGTCCCCTTGAACTTGGTAAGATTGTTCTTATGCATTGATCTAATTTACTATGAACGTGATCTTGTCTCATACTCCCACTAAAGTGGGGGCTAAATGTATAGTCCTAAAAATTTGGCACCCATAATTGGATGCTTTAGGACCTATTAGGCCCTATTTTGGTGATTTATAGCTCCAAATACCCATTATTATTGATCCTCATGACCTATCTTTTTTTTTCCCATACCTATTCACTATCCTTGATCTTCTAATGAAATCTAAACCTATTTTTCCTAGGACACATTTCCAATGGTGATCTATCCCTAGGTTTTTAGTCCCAAAATTTTCCCAAAGTATAATATTGGGGTCTTCTTCGATAGTTTTCAATTGTGGTTGGACTAGATCAAATTTAAATCCCATGTGAGGGAGTAAAGTATAAAAGGACTCACTCTCACCTCATTTGGTAACAAGTAATCAAGTGCAATATATCTATAAAAAAGTGCAAGAAATCAAAGAAAAATTAAGGATTTGGAATCAAGATTTAAAGACAAGCATCTAATTCAAGATCTCCAAGTCTCTATCTCTTCAAATCTTCATTTCTTCAAAAGATCCATCAAATCAAAGTACATTATTCTCTAATTGATGCAAGTTTCTCTTGCATGATATCCAAGTAGTTGAATTCATTCATCTCTCTCTCTCTCTCTCTCTCTCTCTCTCTCTCTCTCTCTCTCTCTCTCTCTCTCTCTCTCTCTCTCTCTCTCTCTCTCTTCTTGTGGTTATCAAGCATATCTACATTCTATATCTTAGAGTGGGAATCATAAACCTATACATTTTTTAGGGATTCCTTGATCCTACATCACATTCCAAGGTCAAATTCATTAGATTCCAAGTACATTCAATCATCTTCATGGAGTTGAGTGATTTCTATATCCATTCATGAGGGTTTATGTAAGGTAAATCAGCAATTAGCCTTTTTACATTCCTTCCTTTATGTAATTTCTATCATATTTCAAGGTTGATTCCTAAATAGGGGTTTGACCAAGGAAAACCCATTTTCCCAACCTTTTTGCCATTTTTATGTGTACAGGAACCTGTTATGGAGCCATCAAATCTTTTTTGGGATGTATAAGAATAGTCATAGATCCTATAAAAATTTCATCCAAAAGTGCTTGGTACAGATATATTTTCACCCTGTTCCTACCATTTTTTACTAAAATTCTTGGTGCATGTTAGTTCTTTCTTCTAATTTCCATTTCCATTTTCATCTCAATATTAGTTATTTTTTATCATAATTTTAGTGACTTATCTATTAGATCTATTAAATCACTTAATCTCATTACATTACTTAGTGAAGGATAGATCTTGTTGCAAATTAGTGCTCGAGTCACCTCTTGAGCCTATTGGGGGAATTATTCCTTCCTAATGTGCAATCAATGAAATGGGGAAGTAATTCACTTAATATGTTTTAGTTTTCATTACTCTCCCCATTTTCCCATTGTAGAACCTCAAATTCTTGAGGTTTAATCTTCTTATTATACTAAAAATTTAGGAGATTCTGGTACACATGGAGATGATTTGAGGCATTTAGAAATCTTTCATCTTATAATTGAAGTTCGTGTAAGTGTACAAATTGGTATTCTTCATCTAGTAAAAGATCCTTTAAAGAGATTCTAAGGGAAGGGAGCTCGATCTCAATGGGAAGGATGACTTCAATACCATAGAAAAGGAACTATGAGGTGGCTCCAGCGAGTTGTGTATAGATGTGCAATAGGCCCATAGTGTGGGGTTCAATTGTAAGTGATATTCATGGCCAACTTCATTGACTATCTTCTTGAGGATTATAATGATGAGTTTTTTTGTAGCCTCATCTTAATTGTTGCCTTGTAGATAGTATGGGGAGGAGAAGCATAATTTGATACTAAATCTCTGACATAGATCTTTCACATCCTTATTCTTTAAAGGTATTTTATTATCACTCACGATGGTGTGAGGAATACCATAGCAATGAATAAGATAATTCATAATGAACTTATAGATCTCCTTACCAATAGTATAACTCAGAATGATAGCTTCAACCCATTTAATGAATTACTTGATGACAGTGATGAACTTGTGACCATTAGAGGAGGTGGGATGGATTTGTCCAATGAGATTAATACTCCACTGTAAAAAGGGTCATGGTGTAATAATAGGTTGTAGTGATTGAGAAGGAGCATGTATCAAGTCCCTATGCTACTAGCAAGGTGCACATTTATTCACAAAATAATAAGCATCGTGTTCCATAGTCTTTGAATAATGTCCAATTGTTGGAAAGTTGACTATACTATTGTATATGACTAAATATAGTATTGTCATTATGGAAAAAATTCATATAATGTTTTCGAGTTAGTGCACATTATCATAAGATCAGAATTTGGCTAAGTACAGAAGACTAGATAGTTAGCAAAGTACTAGAAGGTTAGAGCATTAGTGCACATGTGTATGACTGAGTTATGGTATGTGTCCTTGAAGATAAGATGGTAAGAGTATATTCATGCTAAGTCTAAGAGCACATGATCTAAAGATATAGTATGACGAAGATACAGACAATTGAAGTTACACAGACAGTGAATGCCAGAACAGAACAAAGTATGCAACCGATTGTTGTTATTTTGTTTAGCAATGATATTATTGCTTTGTAAAGGCTATGTGCCTATTTTAATTAAGTTATATACATGTAATTATGTTTGTTTGTAAACATGCCTAAGCTAATTCACTTGGAAGTGTTGTATGTAATCAGTTATAGGCCAACCTAGTAAATTATTTAGTCAATGCATATAAATATTAGATGCACCTTTGTAATTAAGTATGGAAGTGGATATAGAGTTGAGATAAGAAGAGTAGAGACTTGAGGAGTGAAGATAGAATGAGTTAGAGCTTTATAGGGGGCTAAAGCATCAGTGCACAAAAGGAACTAATCAGACAAGTAGTGCCAAAGGAACAATTCATCTTGCAAATATAATGTGTATCTGACATTAGAAGGTTGTAGCCTTCATCACTTGAGTAGTGAGCTCTAGGAGAGTGAGTCCACACCCCTAACAAGGTTATTGTAAAAGATTCCTAATAGGGTCTGACCTTTGATTAGGTCACTATACTAAAAGCATTGTAAAGAATGACTCCTAATAGGGCTGTATAGATCTTCTAACAAGGATCATAAGGCACTAATGCAGTTCTTAGTGGGTATCAATTCCCACCAGAATTTTTACCTATTTTAGTTTCCCTGTAACCATATTGGTGTTATGTGTTATGGTTGTGTATCTTGTTTGTGTTGAATTTCATTTTAGTACTTAAGCACTTAAGTTAAAGATTCAAGAGTTAAAGTAAAAGTAATAATTTAGTGAACACTGATTCACCCCCCCCCCCCCCCCACAGTGTTCCCATTCCTAACAATTGGTATAAGAGCTTTGGTCCTATGAAGATAAGTTTAAACATTTGAGGAGATCAATGGTTTTAGAAGAAGCAAACAATTTGAAGAAGAATCTTATGGCAGCTCTTGAAGACCTTGACAGATCTAAAAAAAAAGTTGAGGAACTAAACTTAAAAGTCAGTAGCTCTCAAGTATTCATCAAGAAACTAATAAAAGATTTGAAGAATTGTAAAAACAATGATTTGGCTAAAATAGTCAAGAAGTTGAATGAGGAGAACACATCTCAAAAAGATCAAATTGAAGAATTGGATGAAAAGCTAGCTAACAATCAAGAAGTTTATGATGAATAGATCAAAGAGAACCTTCAACTGAATGAAGAATTGAGGCAAGCAAACATGGAGATCTTGGAGCTAAGGAACAACAAAGAAAAGTTTGAATCTAAATTAAAAGATGTAAAGAATCACATTGATAAATTGCACACTAGTAATGATTTGGTAGAATCACAGTTGTATGCAAGAAATCTTAAATGAGATACTAGCAGTATTGGATATAATGAAGCACATAATCAGATTGATGACATGCAAGAAAAGAAGAAAGCATAAGAAGATAATACAGATGCTAAGGATACTAGAAAGAAGACTAAAGATAATGTTGAACCATCCAAGAATGAGCGAAAACTATTAGACTAAACTTATTATGCCTATAACAAGCATGGACATATTGCAAGGGATTGTAAAGAGGTAACACCTTTTAATGGTTATTGTTATTCATGCAATAAATTTGGTCATAGAGATATGAATTGTAGAACAAGACTCAATATAATCAGAGAAATTAGAATCAACCAAATGTAAGAAGTTCTCAAAGTGTTACATGTCAGATTTGCAATTATAATGGTCACTTAGCAAGACAGTGTAAAATGGTAGCCCACATCAATGCACCAATGAATTTAAGGCCTCTAGTTATTTTTCACTCTTGTAACAAGGTTGGGCACATCTCAAAGTTTTGTAGAACAAGAACACAAAGTTAGGAAAGCCCTAAAAAACTAGAAGTTTCAATATTGGATACCAAATGAGAAGTCAAGTTTGTGAAAGCTGTAGAGAATGTAGGCATGATTTGGATAGAGGCAAAGAAGGATAAAGTATATGAGATTGTATAGGATGCATTAGAAATGGACAAACCCTCTACATCTAGATAAATGACCATTAGGGTCATAGGGGGAGATAATTTAGCTCTAAACCTCTATGCAGCTCGTATACTCACCCTCAGAGTATGCACCTTTAGATTTAACCTTTTGGACACTAGTAGAAGCTATGTGCAAGAGCGCACCACCTGATTGATTACTTTGGGAATTCAGAGTGCATCTGCAACAAAAGAAAAGTATGATGATCCTAAATTGAAGAAGGTAAAAATTGAGAAGTCTAATGATCTGAAGGGTAAAATAGATGTTACCCCTCCTGTGCCCAAGGAAAAAAATGATCTTATAGCTCCTCCTGAATATAAGATAATGGCTAAGAGGAAGAAAGAGATAGGTACAAGCCACCCATTGCGCACTACAAGAAGTCAAAGAAAGAGCACTCAAGCACCTCCATAAATAAGTTTCAGACCTAGTCTAAAAGTGTTGAGTACAAGGATTGTTGAGGAAGGAAGAATTGATTGGATAAACAAATTCTATGATAAATAAAGTTAAATTGATAAATCAAAGATTCATGGAATGATTATTAAACGTATGTTAAAGTTTAAGAAAACAACCCTAGAATTGAAGACAATGATTCCAGACAATGTATGGAATATCTTAGAATTCCTAAAGAGAGGAAATTGAGGAAGATATAAGGATAAGAGAGAAGATTCTTGATGAAAGCCTCCCTATATGTTCTTTAGAAGAGAAGAACTTGTTGTTAGATCTGGTGAAGCCACACCTTAGAACCAAGTCAAGAACTCTACATATCATGGATAAAAATTATGTGCTGGTTGCAAAAGAAACAGAGAAAGCCCTTGAGAAAGTTTTTTTTAATAGGCACATGTACACACCTACTGTGCCCACAACTCAAGTTCCCACAAAGGTAGCCAAGGAGTTAGAGACCACCAATGTACAAAATACAAGTCCTTAGGATTCAACACCTATAGTTGAAGCACCTACAAAGGCAGAGAAGTTTGTGCCTATAACAAAGACTCAAAAGGATGATACAATTTTTATTGACAATGTATAAATTTCTATGGTAGCCACAAATATTGATTTAGACAAGTTTGAAAAAGCCTTTGTAAGAACACAAGAGGTTGAGAATATTTGTGGTGACACTCCTCCTAATTAGAGAGAAGAATTATTGATTGAGGATATAACACATGAAGAAGGAGAAAAAGAAATAGTAAAAGAGGTAGAAAAAGAAAAGGAATCATAAAAGGAGAAAGGAGAAAGGAGAAGAAGAAATGAAAGAAAGTGAGAAAACAAATGAGCCATCTATTGAGATGCCAATCAAAGTAAAACAAGAGGTGATAGATAAAAGTCCTATCATTCCATTTACCTTCAACATCATTGTTTTCAAGTTTGACACTAGACACCACTAGCGTGGACTCTTGGGGAGAAGAAGACCTGATTAACATCAGTGTCCTAGCTATGGAGAAAGCCAAAGAAAAATAGGTGATGAGGAATCCTTTGTTTTTTGAATCAGTCAAAATATTGAACAACATGTTAGCTTTAGACAATAAAGTGTTCATTCAGTTGATGATGTGAGCACAATTCTTTCAAACTTGAAGACTAATTTCTCTAGCTTAGAAGAATCTGCATCCCAAGTTATAGAAGAGAAATACATGAAGAAGAGGCTAATTGAATTGGTTAGTAACTTTACACTTGACCTGAGTTCACTAAAGCTTGGTCAAGCATCCTTGAAGGATTTTGCATCAAAGGGAAGGAAGATTATTGTTGATTGCGTGAACTAGGATAAGTTAACTGCTAATCATTACAAGAAGATCCAAGAGGTAGAAGCAATGATAGAAAATGGAAGGAAATCTATGGAAGATCCCTCCATTTATGTGAACATGTGTAATAATGTATAACAGAGGTAGACTGATAAGATAGAAAAAGTAGAGAAGGAGATGTCTAAGATAAGGGCAAGACAGACACAGCTTAGAAATGCTTTTGTGCCCTCTTTGGATGTACTTAATCAGAACATCAAGGAGATTGATGCCACCATGGTGACATATGATCAAGGTCCTAACATGAATTTAGAGAAGATGGATAAGTTGACATACGCCTTATGCACCCATCTCCAAACTATCAATGCACTAATTGTATTCTGGAAACAAGAGATCCACAATTTGCAGATTGCATATCTAGATATACCTTCTTTGTAAGTACTTGTAGATACAATTTTCTAAGCACCTTTGTCATTAATGTTAAATGGGGAATATTGTATATAATATGGACTCTTACATATATGTAAAAAATATGTATAGTTCATAGTCTAAGGGAGATATAAGATAGAGTATGTTAAGGAGTTTTTTTGTATAAGGGAACAATTAGTAACTTTTCCATATTCCTTTGTTGCCATCAATGATAAGGGGGATATTGTTGGAAAGTTGAATATACTATTATATATGAGTAAATATGGTGTTTTCATTATGGAAACAAAGTCATATAATTTTTTGGAGTCAGTGCACATTATTAGAAGACCAGAATTTGGCTAAGTATAGAAGACTGGACAGTTAGCAGAGTACCAGAAGGTCAGAGTGTTAGCACATGTGTGTATGATCGAGTTATGGTATGTGCCCTTGAAGATAATATGGTAAGAGTATATTCATGCTAAGTCTAAGAGCACATGATTAGATGATATAGTATGATGAAGATACATATAATTGAAGTTGCACAGACAGTGAATGCCATAACAGAACATAGTATGCAGCTGGCTGTTGGTATTTTGTTTAGCGATGATATTATTATTTTGTAAAGGCTATGCACCTATTGTAATTAATTTGTAAACATGTAATTATGTTTTTTTTGTAAACACACTTAAGCCAATTCACTTGGAAGTGTTGTATGTAATCAATTATAGGCCAACCTAGTAAATTGTTTAGTTAGCGCATATAAATATTAGATGCACCTTTATAATTAAGTATGGAAGTGGATATAGAGCTGAGATAAGTAGAGAATAGACTTGTGAAGTGAAGATAGAATGAGTTATAGCTTTATAAGGGGCTAAAGCATCAATGCACAAAATGAACTGATCAGATAAGCAGTGTCAAAGCAACAACTCATCCTATAGATATAGTGTGTATCTGACATCAGAAGTTTGTAGCCTTCATCACTTGAGAAGTGAGCTCTAGGATAGTGAGTCCACACCCCTAACAGGGTTATTGTAAAAGACTCCTAACAGGGTCTGACCTTTGACTAGGTCACTGTACTAAAAGCATTGTAAAGAACAACTCCTAATAGGGTTGCAGATCTTCTAACAATGATTATAAGACACTAATGCAGTTCTTAGTGGGTATCAATTCCCACCAGATTTTTTACCTATTTGGGTTTCCCCATAACCATATTGATGTTATGTGTTATGGTTATGTATCTTGTTTATGTTAAATTTCATTTTAGTACTTAAGCACTTAAGTTAAAGATTTAATAGTTAATGTAAAAGTAATAATTTAGTGAACACTGATTCACCCCCCACCCCCCTCTTAGTATTCCCATTCCTAACACCAATACACAAATATTTCTTTGCAAAAGTAAGACCACTAGAATGTGCACCACAAATCCCTTAGTGAACCTCTTGTAATTTTGTTTGATCCTCTTCTAATATGAGACACCTAAGGAGGGTTACATTGAAATTATTTTAGAAAAGGGTGTCTCATAAAAGGGTATAATGAGAGGCATTATAGATGAAGGTTTTATGTAGGTTAGCAGTAAGATGAGGTGGTATGAATTCATCATGGAGATATATAAATTTCTTGATACCAGGGTGAGTTAGGGCCAACAACATCATACACCATATTTGATTCTAGCATTTCATAAGAAAGGACCATGAGTTGCTCATCAATAAATTCATATTGATGACTATTTTAGGCATAGTAATTAAATATCCAATAGCATCCATTGCGTTAGTAGCTTTATTGTTTGATCGAGGCACTTGTAGTAATTGAATCTCCATGAAGTTATTTATCAAATATTCTACCAATCATCTATATGGAAATAACTTATCATCTTTCATCTGATATGCATCATTAACTTGTTTGATTACCTACTATGAGTCACCAAAGACTAGGAGGCTTGTAATTTTCCATCTAATGTCTTGACAAAGTCCTGTAACCAAAGCTTCATATTCTATGATATTGTTTGCAAGACTTTTTCTATATAGTCTCCATGTGGTGTAACAAAAAATATGCCTACCCTTGATCCTTTCTATGTATATGATCCATAAAAGTATAGTTTATATTGCATGCACAAGGTAATAGTCATGATTGACTTATCAAAGAACTCATCTATAATGGGGTGATCTTCAAGGAGAGGGGCTTCTAATAATTGGCCAATGATGACTTGTTCTTTTACAGCATTTTGATCCACATATTCAATATCAAATTCACTATCATAACCCATTTAGTTGTACATCAAGTGAGAGCCACTTTAGACATCAATTTTTTAGAGGATTAATCTTTGAAATTAGCTTGGTCTTATTGTTCAACATATAATATTGGAGTTTTAGGGTACATAAGACAATAACCAAACAGTATTTGTCTATCAGTGTGTAGTTCATCTCATACCAAACTAGTATTATATTAATTTAGTAAATAGCTATTTCCTTTCCTTTCTCATCTAGTTGTGCCAGAAATTCCCCCAGTGCAACACTAGTAGCATAGATGTATAACAAAAATGGTGTCCTTGGAATAGGAGGGACAAGCACTGGTGGTGAGGAAATATACTACTTAAGTTGATAAAAGGCCTTCTAATAGAGGTGATCCCACTAAAACTTATTGTCTTTACAAAGGATATGTGAAAAGGGTTGACACTTATCTACAAGTTGGGCAATGAAGTGATGGATTGACTGAAGCTTTCACTTTAGACTATGAAGTTTCAAAGTCTTGGGAGGTGGCATCTTTGGATGGCTTTAAATTTATTGGGTTCCACCTCATTTACTCCCCATGAAAAATGTAACCTAATATCTTTCCTAATGTGACACCAAAAACACATTTCTTAGGATTCGATTTGGCTTTGTATTATTTTATCCTATCAAATATCTTGGTGAGAACTGTAATATGTGACTCTCATGTTTTTGACTTGCCCACAAGAATATCAACATAATATCCCATAATGTCATGTAGGAGGTCATGATAGATGGTTGTCATAGCATTTTCATAGGTTTCTCCTACATTTTTTAATTTAAATGGCATAAATTGATAACATAAGGTACCCTATGGTGTCGTAAAGGTGGTTTTGTGTTGATCTTTTGTTCCAATCATGATGTGATTATATCTAGAAAATCCATCTATAAGAGATAGTATTTCATATCGTATAGACAAATCCACTATAATATCTATGTTGGGAAGTAGAAAATTATCCTTAGAGCATGCTTTATTCAATTTTTTGAAGTTTGTGTAAATGTAAATTCCCTTAGTAGCTTTACCCAGTGGTACTATATTAGAGACCCACTCAGGATAATCAAAAGGGTCTAATAAATTTGACATCTAACAACTTTTTTAGTTATGATTTTACAAGAAATTCTATTTGAGGATACATTTTTTGGAGTTTTTTCTTGGTAGGTTTAGCATCAAGATATACTGCAAGGTGATGTACCACACGATCTATATCTAAGCCCAACATATCTACATATGACCAAGAAAAATAGTGTTGCAATTTGCGGAGGAATTCAGTTAAGTTTTCTTTCTCTTTCTTATTCAAGGATGCTACAACAAATGTGATCTTAGGATTTTTAGTTGTACCAAGTTTGACTTTCACTAGAGGATGCATCCTTTCCTTTTACTTTTTCCTAATCCAAAGGTGTCTTGGAGAGGTTTTCACCTAGGGATGCCTTGTTTTGGTTTTTACTTTTATTTTCATTTTTAATTTTGTAACTAAGACAATTGACTTGATACCCAAAGGAATCTTGATCATGATATTTGATTTGGTATCCATATTCTTGGAGATTTTTCAAGTCTAGGAGTGCAAGCACTACTTCATCCATTTCATATATGTCCAAAGCTAGTGGTGAATCTTATTAGTCCTAATCAATAATCTCAGGATGCTTAAGAGGAAGGCTAGATGATGTAAAGTTTGTAGTAGTTATAACTTGGACACAATTAACTCCAAAGAGTTCATATTAATGGTATTCAAAGGGAACCCATATAATTCATCCTCAAAGTCTTTAAAGTTAGAAGAGGCTTTATAGTCATTTTGATAGGACACCTTAGTTTCTGTGTGAAATCCAAGTCCCCTATTGCAAGGGTAACCTTTGGGATTGATGGGTTATTTAATTTCTTATTCTTTTGATCCCAAGTCTATGTCATTATATCCCATTCTTTCAAATATGGGGAATTCCTTAGGATACTTTTCTTTAGGTATATCAATAGGTTTGTCTTGAGCACCTCTATATAACCATGATAATACATCTTCTAAACTTTCCTCATCAAGGGTTCCCATTGTTTAAAGGTAGTCTTCTTGTGCTCGATGATAGGATTTTTCTTCGATGTAATAAGTGAAGGGAAACCATATGATTTTGGTGAAAGAGGGAGTTTACCAATGTACAAATCATTCTCTATAACATATTCCCCACAAACTTTGTCAACAATATTCATTACTCATCAAAATTAGTTGTTTTGGATGAGGAGGATTCATTAGTAGATGAATGAGTGGTGGATGGTTTAGTGGCAGATGATTTGAATAGTTCATTGAGAGGGGAACAAATTGTTTTCTTCTCTTCAAGCATCTTGTAATACTAGAAGGTTTCATGATCTCCAGGAATAGTTATTTATTTTCCATTATGGGGAAACTTTAAGAATTGATGGAAGGTGGATGGATTGGCTTCAATGACATGGATCCAAGGTCTTCCAAGTAGGATATTATAGGGAAGGTCAAGGTCCCATACTCAATGCAAGACCCACTTAAAGAGGAATTATTATTAAGCCTTTAGATTCTCTTCCTCTATCATCATAAGCATTCATTGTTATCTTCTTTGAAGGATCAAGAATATTCTTAGGAATGCCCATCTATCTTATTAATTTAAATGTGCAAAGTTTAAAATTAGATTCACCATCTATGAGGACTCTGTTGATTTTATAATAATGAACAATTACTTCAATATGAAAAGGCTTATTTTATTTAGGATCAGGTGTACAAAGGTCTTTGTCAGTAAATACAAGGTGATGTTATGTAGAAAGGTTCCAACTTAAGGCTTGAAATTGTGAGACATTGATGTTGTCAAGAATCAGAGATTCAAGGAGTGCTTGTTCAAGGATTTATTTATGGATGAGTGATGTGTGAAGAAGTTCAAGGATGGAGATATATGTGGGAGTCTTTCCAAGATGATTGAGGAGACTGTAATGGGAAGTAGTTCTAGTGAATGTAGAGATGGATGGATTGGATAATGGAACAACACCTTGAACAATCACTCTTCCTCTACAAGTGTTAGCATTAGAGTTAAGTCCTTTTACTATGATAGTGTTGACATGATTATCGATTGGCTCAATACAACCACATAAAGAGTCAAATCATAGGATTGTGTTGGTAGTATAGTCATAGAGTATGGAATTTGATGACAAGGTTTTATATTTCCCATGCTTAGGAAAAGTAGTATAGATATTTAGTTGCACATTATATGATGATGAAGTGTGTCCCCAAACTTTGATTTTCTCATTGTCAATAAGGTATTGAATATAGTTCTTGGGTTTCATACATTTCTTTGTATCATGAACTTTGATTCAATGATATTCAAAATACTTGTCATTGTACCAATGGGGTTTATGTTGATTGTCATCATATGGATTGGTGATCATAAACTATATTATATTATACTCAAAAAGTCTATGAAAGATGAAATTAAGAGATTCAACAAGTGGAGTGTATTGACAATGTTGAGGAGAATCAATATTGTTGTTGTTGTTGTTTTTTCTATTACGATGGGGACAAAGTTTGTATTGTTGGTTACGATCTGGTTGTGATTGGTGTAGTTGTTGATTGTTACAATTATGTTAACTATTACAATTTCTTTGTTTTGATGAAGTTGATTGAAAATTTTGGACATGTTTTGATTTAGTCACCCCATTATTTTCTACATTCTTGTTCTTGGCCCAAAATTTGGGTTTGTCATTAGATGAGGGGGTGTAATGTTTAATAGTGCCTTGTTGTAGAAGACCATCTTCAATGTTCTTCCCCTTTTCATCCACAACTTCAAAAGTGTTAGGAGAGGTCATTTTCATGTCAAAGGCCACTTGTGGTACTAGATTTCTTGTAAATATGTCAATTAAATGTTATTCAAGGATTTTGCAAGGCATTATATTAACAAGGTGTCTCCACCTTTGTAGGAAATTTGTAAAGGTTTCTCCATTTATTTTTTGGGTATTGCACAAATCAATCAAGGAGGCTTGATGTTAAATATTGTGAGCATATTATGCAACAATTTTTTTAGCTAGATCTGCAAAGGTGGAAATGGATCCTTGTGGTAGATTCATAAACCATTCAAGAGTGAGGCCACCAAGACTTCTAGAAAATAGTCTCTTAAGATAATTTTCATTGTAGGAGACTTATTAGAAAGTCACATGAAAATATTAAGGTGTTCAATTGGACTTGTTTCTCCCTTGTATTTATCAAATTTAGGGATCTCAAAGTTTAGGGGGAAATGGTTGAATTGAGGATTGACCAATCAAATGGATATGGATATATGTCATCAAAGGAAAATTATTTATTTTGTGCTCCTTGTTGCATGTTGTAGATAAGGCTCTTGAGTTCATTAACGTGTTGTGCAAGATTAGGAGAATTATGTTGTGTAATTTTAGTTCCAAAGGTTGATTCTCCACCCATTTATGTTGATGTAAGACCCAATGTAGGAGGAGGAACATAGTCGTGTCATGTTAATGGAATGACAATCTTCATGGAAGAAGAGGTGAATGCTAAAAGTGATTATGTATATTGTTATTTAGATTTTGGTATGGAGGTTTGACCAATGTTTAAAACATTTGTATCCATACCATATGAGGTAGTGCATGTACTAGGATGTGAGGTCAAAGTGGGAATATCACTAAAGATTTTTTGAATGTCATCTTGTGATAATTTAAAGGTGGGTGTAGATTGGGTCATTTGTGATGTTGAAGGTCCACTAGTGGTAGGTTTTCCTTCATCTTGAGATGATGTTGAAATAAATTGAGTTTTTGTGTTGGTTTTAATGGTGACACAAACCTTTGTAACATTATTATAGACAAAAGAGTCATCAAAATTATGAGGAACTATGACTACATCTTTTTACAAGGCTCATGAAAATTTCCAATTTATTAATTTTAATATCTTTCTCAACCATTTCCAAATTATAAGAATCCTTAAAAAAATAATCCAAGAGAGGAGATACATCGGTTTGGTCAACAAATTCTTCCTCCTTAGAATTATTGGTTATATCCATGGCTTGAACACGTTCACTCCTAAATGTTGTGGCAAAAGGATTCTCATCATAATTATTGGTGATGTAAGTGTTTGATTAAGAAGCCCTTGCATTTCTTTCTTGTGAATGAGTAACAACCATACAAAAATGAGCCTTGAAAGGATGTGAAAGGATGTGTTGATGATCGATGAAGTCTAGGGAACATGTTGGATATGTGCTTGGTTTGTTAAAACTAAATTTATGATAGATGAAGGGTATCTTAGGGTATCAAATGTGAAGGGTGTTTGATGATATTTGGACTAAGGGAAAATTTTGGAATTAATTTTGATCAAAAGTGATAGGACCTTAGGGATATATTGGTGATATTGAATTTGATTTGAGATTGGGTTGATCTTGAATTGATCGATGTTGGATTTTTTATTTGATTGGATAATAAGGTTGGAATGGATTTTATTTGGATAATAACAAGGTTTAGGAAAACCTTTGGTAAAACTAGATCCTTTATATGTCCAAGGGATTTGATTTTTGGATGACATCTTCCCTTACTTGAGATAGGCTAAGTTCTCAAGAAGAGTCAGCTTAAGGATATGTTACTTGAGATATGCTAAGTTCTCAAGTGATAAATGGATATAGATTAATATTGAAATAAGTTTATACGTCACTTAGGGGTATCTTTTAGCCTTAGGATAATTGATATGATTAGGGTTTATTTGATCAAGATTTTGAATTTGGATAGGATGTATTGGTCAAAGGTTTGATTTTGGGTTTGGATTGGATTATCTTGAATTAGTTTGATAAGGTTGACTTGGGTGGATGTTTGATCAAGGTGATTTGATTAAAAAGGTCCAACTACAAGGATAATGTGATGGTCAGATTCTCCTAAGTCCAATGATAAATTTTGAAGAGGTTTGGAAGGGTTGATGGTAAATTTTGGATAATGGGGTATGATCAAAGGTTTTTTTATAAAAATGAGATGATAGGTTAAATATGGAAATTGGAGATAAAAAGGTTGTTATGATGGGATTATAATCAAATGACCAAAATAATTGTTCAAAATGGAAGGTCTCAAAGTGGTCACTTTTCTATTGTTTAAAGAATTAGAGGTGTCAATCCTAGTCAGAGGTGTTGATTAGCACAAGTATGAGTCTAAAGGTGCAGATGCTGATTTAGGAAATGCATTACCAACAACCCATTTTTGGTCTCATTCTAGAGAGTGGAAACACCAATTTTGTAGATGCAAACACTAAAAGAGAAGATGCTAAAAGACATGCAGAAACATTGATCTAAATAGGTATGGTCTAAAGAAAATTTTGGAGGTTTGACTAGTTTAGGTAGGTTTGCTTTAATAGAAAAAACACTCCCAACTATTAGCAACTAAAAATAAAAAAATGTTTTAGGGAAAAAGGCTTTAAAAGCTATTACAAGACCAAATTTTTACATGAGTCTCAACACAATGATCAAACACTTTCTATCTAATGTCAAAAGTTTCAATGAAACACTTGCAGGCCCACGTATATAGAAATTGCTTTCCAAACTTGATGCTTTTGAGTACTATCCCTCTTAGAGAAAGAGGTAAGCCCTTGTAGAGAATAAGGGAAATTAGAACACTTCAATGGATTTTCAAGGAGTTTTACAGATAGGGTACCCCTATTTGGGTAGAAAATACCCAATCTTGAAAGACTATAAATAGCCTATGCAAAGCCAAGATTCTCACTTCAACTCCAAGGAAGCACAAATAGTGAGTAATTTCAAGGGACAATGCAATCCCTTTGCACTGCCAGTGAAACACCAAGGATAAAAGGGTGGCTACTAATCTAGGTGTCTAGTAAGGTTCATGGAATATCCCCAATCAGTTTGTACAAGAGTGAGACACTAAAGTCTCTAGTTGACCATGCCAACTCCTTAGACACTATTTACCTGACTCGAGCTATCATTAACATATCTTTCTTGAGTTTAGTGAGATAAGATCAAATTTTACTCACACTATCATTTATACACTGACCAGGGGGATTTACTAGTTTAAGGTCCATTACACCCAAGATCCATGAAGGTGAGAGGGAGGATTCTTCTTTTTCTATCTTTCAATCATCCAATTAATGGGATTCTCAACTAAACAAAGAAATCAAATTTTTGCAAGGAGTACCTCCACTTAAAAAATCTCTCACAAGCACACAAGACACTAGTTAATTTCTCAAAAATGAAGCGTAGTTAAGTTATGTGCAACTAGATTAAGGAAGAAACATTAAAATAACTAAATACTAAGTTCTAACTTGTACAAAGTTGTTAGTAGCCTGACATTTAGTCTTTGACAAGCATAAATAGCTATAAAATGTTGTTATAGGTTAGCTAAAAAACTAACAAATCTAAGACAAATTGACACATGGAAAAGGCATCGATTGAAAACGTAGGCATTGTTCTACGAAAGCACCGATTAATGAAAATGTTGGTCAACCAAAAAGTCAATCATCGTCTAGAAATATAAAATAATAATTTTTTTGGATTTTATAAAATTTTCAAATTTTTAGGGTTTTTTCCAAATGAAGTACATAAAGTAAGGAAATCATGGAATCAAATCAAAGATTCTAATATAGGTCATAGGCACTTGTTTGTTGAAACACAAATACACAAAAATGTTGATTCACCTCTGGGTTGTAGACAAAAAAAATTGACATCATGCACCCTTGTAAAAATGATTATCTAATGAAAATATGAGAGTATCAATAAAAAATAGTATAAATGATAATTTAACAACTAACTCCTACAAAAATACGTTAACAAATCAAGTGAAAATGTGTTAAAATTATGTAAGATAAAGATGAAAACATGTTGATGGAGGTGCCAATTTGAAGTGCACACATTGGTTATAGGAAATGCCACTACATGTAACATAGGCGCCAATCTAGAAAACTTACTTGCAACCTAAAAAAAATCAGTCAAAACTTGATTAGATACTAAGGGATGTGGGTCCCACTAGGCATGCTAAAATGTATATGGTGTAAAAACAATAAAAAACATGCATTCAAATAACCTATTCTAAAACATACGTTTGATTGAGCTCAATGGAGGCACCCTACTCCATTGACTTTCTCACTAAGCTATTTCAATGTGGGTATGCTCTCAAACACAACAAAGATTCCCCAAATGATGATTTAAGATCTAGATGGTGATATGATCCTGAGATGTAAACTAAAGTAGAGAGTCTAATGCAAAAGACTATGTAGAAATGCACATAACTAAGTGATTAAATATGCAAGATAACTATCAAAAGACTATGTAGAAATGCACATAACTAAGTGATCAAATATGCAAGATAACTATAAAATCCATGGATTTATAAGCAAAATTTGAATTCAAATGGAAACACTATGATTCTAATATTACTAAGATTAAAAATGAGAACTCTAGAGACAATTTGACATGATAAAATTACTACAATGCTAGTGATGATTTGCTCATGGAGAGGCTCCTATTTATATGAATTGGAAGGAAATGGATAGTGGAGATTCAAACTTGAATGTAGGGATGATTTTGCATAAAATAAAGGATGTGGATGCCAAGATGGAAGCCAAATAAATACCATGCAAGCAAGGTAGTTGGTCATGCAAGAGGGATGAATTTATCACACATGTGTGAGCAACCTTTGAAAGTTATGACTCATTAAGTAAGGGAGACAAAGCGGAAGAGAGGAGGTGGATCAAGATGTATCACACATGTGTGAGAACATCCCAAAGAATAAAGAGGGGACATTCATGTAAGAACATACATTGTTATTTAATGAACATAGTTAGCCGCCTTGGGAAGGTTTCTCCCACACATGTGAGTAACATTAGGAGACTAATTGTTGTAGGAATCACAAAATTAGTCTAGTTAACCATGATTAATCAATGGGAGTAGGTTTAGAGGTGATGGTGATGGGTTTTGGATAGGCATTTACACCTATATTTATACTTAATTAATTAATTAAAAACTAATTAATCATGGGTTAAGGCTTGGGAATATTTAAATAATAAAATTATTTAAATATAGGGTAGGACTAGGGTGTAAATAATTGAATAAATTAATTACAAGATTAGGTTTTAAAAAAGGATAAACATAATTAATTTATAAAATTAGTTATGTGAGGGGAAAGGGGAAATATCATATTTAATTAATTAAAGTTAACTATATTATAAAGGACAAATAAATAATTAATTAAAAAATTAATTAATTAAAAGGGTCACACATTAAGGGACAATTTTGACATCTACATGCACTTGGAAACTAATTATTCTCTTATGTGACATAAAGGCTGACACTTCTTCGCTTGTTGCTCCTGCTCTACTCTAATCTTTGGTTGACAATGTACCACTTTCTCAACACTCAGCTCCTTGCATCAATAGTTTTCCAAATAGAGTTTCAAATGATGCTCCCCCTTGTTGGGGGGATCCAAAGGATGACATGACTTGGATAGTTTCTTGACGATGTTTGAAAATAGATCTTCAAATTCACATTCATCTCCACATGTAGTGAGTGAGTTTCCCTCACATTCTTGATGAGGGCTACCAACCTTTATAGTAGTGTGTTTTTTTTTGTATTTTGTGTTTGCAAACACTTTTACTACTAGTGTGTTGTGGAACAACTATGTTGCCTTTGGGTTGTGGTTGTGCAAGGGTAGCACCCTTGTTATGCAGCTAATTTTAATTAAGAAATTATTAAGTTTTACACTAATAAAAAGTAAATTTTGTGTATATAATGTCAAAAGTTTATGCCAATCATCTATGGACACGGGGTCATGGTTATAATAATATGCATGAAAGGTATTAAATAAAATAAAATGCATAATAACTATATTTTAAAAGTTGATTTTATGGAAATAAAATTCTCTAATATATTTGATTTTTGTAAACTTAAAAATTTTAACTAAGAAGTGTGGTCTTTTGAGATCTCCAATCTAATTTTAAATTAAATGTATTCTTTAAAATTTAGAATCTAAATCAAAACCTAATGGACTAGATACAAATTTATTTTAATAAAAGATTTTAGAAAAAGGTCACCCTTGGAAATAAAAACAGATTAGTATTTAGAATGACTTGGTTATTTGGCTTTTGATGAAGCCCTATCACTATCTTCTAACTAGAGGAGGAATTAGCACTCTAACTTTTGCATATATATTCCAAGTTCTTAGGCTTTCTATTAGTTAGATTAATCTGTGTATTCTTATCCAGCCTAATTTATAGTGGTTTCCATATGATTGTAGACCCATCTTCTTATGTACTAATGTTTTCTAAGATTGTGGTAATGTCCTCAACCTGCACCAATTATGAATATTTAATATATAGAACAATGTGTCATCATGTGTACCTTTTAGGACTTACCTTAAGGGGTTTTGGATACTTGTTGAAAGTTACATGCAAATATAAAAAAGTGAAATAATGACTTCCTATTAAGCTTCATGTCATGACTATTACTACTTACTAATTGTGATGCTAGGTGTTTGAGCGTTCTAAGTTATGTTACAACTACAAGTATGCATTCATCCAATTAGTACTTTATTAATAAGCATTCCATGATTTTTATGGTCATTTGTGTAAGAAGATATACATGCAAAGTGAAGA
Source organism: Chamaecyparis obtusa (assembly GCA_027943335.1). Classification (NCBI taxonomy): domain Eukaryota; kingdom Viridiplantae; phylum Streptophyta; class Pinopsida; order Cupressales; family Cupressaceae; genus Chamaecyparis; species Chamaecyparis obtusa. The sequence continues at coordinate 1,045,998 of BSBK01002881.1, read as the reverse complement.
GGGAAGGAAATGGTTAAAATGGAAAAAAGAAGCATTGAATGTTGTAGCCATAACCACAAACTTTCTTGTTCCTGGGATAGGACTATGAATGTGTTGGTATTTGAGGTAGTCAAGTGATAAAGAGTAAATAAATTTGGTGTTTAGGTGTGGATATGGTTAATTATATTATAGGGTTCAAATATAAGGATGATTATTGTACCAAATGATTAAAAATGGATTTTTTTTTAATTAAACTATGGCTCTAAAAATGATTGTTTAGTGAGAAGGAAATATGTAAATCAAACACTTTTTATTTCTACATTTTGCCTACATTTTAGCATACATGTGAGCTAAAAAAATCAAATATGGTATTTGACAATTTAGAAAATTAAAACAATAAATTCTCTAGAAAAGGCATTTAGAAGCCATGAGAAAATGGTATAGCGCATGGCCATTTAAGGTGCTTGCAAGTATATGTTTGTGCACAAATTTTGAGGACCATGCAATGTTGACATTTATTGTTGCAAGCCATAGTTAGTGGAGCATGTAGGATTTTTATTGTCTTAAGCATTGGGTAGCCCATTCTCTTATTTATGTATATGATAAATTTAGCTTCTTTTAGCTTGTTGCAAGCTTGGAAGGATATTTTTTATTATTTAATTAATATATCATTGTTTTCCATCCATTTGGCATATGAAATTGGATCCCCTTTCCTAGACTACATTAGGTTTTAGGCTTCTTGTCATCCCTCCTAATTGTGGATTCCATTTTGTTTAGTTAACCTACAAGGTTGAGTATATTAAAGGAAGTTCCATGCTTTTATCTACACATTGCACACTTCCAAAAATACTCTCAAACATCATAATTTTATGGTATAAAAATATACCTAAATAGACATTTTATTCAAGGAATTTCTACAATGAACTAGATTATAAAGAATATGAATATGTAAGAACTAAATCATGTAAAATCTAATATTGTTTAGATTTTAATCATCCCAAACCTCTAATCATAAATTTAATATGATTGCCTAATTTATAGACTTCTATCACATCTCAAAAACCCTAATCCATCTCAATCATTTAAATAAATTCCAATGCTAATTTCCTTCTTAAATACATAATATTCTCAAATCTAGTTAATTAATGTAAAAAATAATTTCAATATATGGTTTAATTATCAAAATATTTTTTATTAAATTAAATGTAAAATTTCCTTAACAAGAGTTGATTTTAGTCTGCTCGCTAATGGGTCTTTAGGGGTTGATCCACCAAATAGGGTTAGGAGTGAGATCTAGTGGGATAAACTAAAGGGTGGTTGTGTTATCAATAAAATCATGTACGTTGTCTAAAATATTATTAATGGTAATCATGTCATCGATTGTTAGTTCACCTAAGGGGTTGTGGTCATGATGTTTCATGTCGCACCGCCTCGAGAACTATATGTACACCTTAAGTTGTAACTTATGAAAGATGTATAATATCAATATCATTGGTATTGTCATGACTGTATATGTAAATCTATTTTGGCAATAATGAAAGAAAATGCAGATCTTTGATAATACTTTACACATATCTGTATATGTATGTTCCTTCTATTTAGTATGCATTAATACACTTTACCCCTAGTGGTAAACATTTGGCATCGTTGTCGATATGAACTTGGGAAGTGACAGAGTGTTGATGGAAAAGGGAAAATCATGGGCCAACCAATAGAATCAATGGTGCAAGTGGAAGCTGTGAGAACAAGGAGGAACATTTAGAACTTTTTGAAGGTGAATGGGCATTGACAATAATTTTTTTTTCTTTTCTGTAGGTATCAATTGAAACTCATGTCAGGAGGGAAGCCACATGTGAAGAGATATCAAAAAGTGCCATGTGGAGTCCACTCAGAGTGAGTCCTATAGTAGACTAGTTAATGTACCATCTCCCTTGACTGTTGGCACAAACCTTCCTTTCTCTTTAGAACCATCATGAGGAGGCCAACTATGAAAATAGATAGAGCCAAATCCTTCAAGCCTACAAAGAGAACATACATCAAAGGAATAGTGGGAGGCAAAACAATAATTAAAGCCTCCAAATAGAAATAAAAGAGGGAACTTCTATATTGTTGTGATTATGTCATATGGTTGACACATATTCTACATAATGAATTAATAAAAAGTGTTCTTTTGAATAATTCATGTTCGGTTACAATTAATGCCCAATTTTTTAAATAAGGATAAAAATAAGAAATAGCATATAAAGGAGTGTGAGGCCGCCCAAAGGGCCTTAATTTTGGAGCAACAAGTTGAAAGGAGATGGAGGCTCAGGTAATTAGCAGAAGAGAAAACTGATAGTGAGGAAGGAAACTAGGCTAAAGGTGACCACCATGGGAAGGAAGGACACCTTAGGGGAAGAAGTAGTGAGGATCTATATAAGGAGACTTGAAAATAGTTGAATCTTCTTGAAGAGACCCAAAATTGGTTGAGGGACATGTCTCTTAACCCATAAACAACTGCTAGGCTTGAAGGAACATGGAAGAAGAGGTCAAGGATAGAGATATCGAGGATACCATTGTAGCCATGAGTGTTAGAGGGACATAGGGAAATGTGAATTGAAGTAATCTATCTGGCTCAAATACTTCCAGTTTAGGGATACCAATGTCTGGGATACCAACACCCTCAATAACCAAACCTACTACGATGTCTCAAAAGAAAAAATTACCTAAGTTTATAGGTGACGGGAAAGAGGACCCCACATGCCATTGTAAAACATGTGAAACCATGTGGTCTAAGAATGGGGTGACATAATAGAATGAGTGGACAAAGTAATTTCTAGCCACACTAAGGGAAGTAGGAATAGATTGGTATTCAAACATTGATAAATCTAAAGTATCCACATGGACATAGTTGAGGAAGGAATTTGAGACATAGTTCAAATTACTACAAGATGATAATGAAACAATGGTTAAAATTTATAGTACCAAGCAAGCCAAGGATGAGACCATTAGATCCTACAACCAGAGATTGATGGATGAGACTGCTATTGAGGGACTGAAGCCCTCATTAAAAAATAAAATGAAAATTGTACCACCATTGTCTTACATCAAGGCATACAACTGGGCTATGGATCTTGAAAGTGAGAACAAGATAGAAAAAAAAAAAAGAACAAGTCCTCATCGGACAATGACAACTCCTCAATGAAAAACAATGATGGAGAATCTACCAAGAAGGTGCAAGCCCTTCATAAATATATGCTTAGGATGATGTGAGAATTTAAATTGATGAAAACTGGCACAAGCAAAAATGAGGATGAAGATTTATGGTGTATGGAATGTAAAAATGAGGGCCACACTAAGGGGCATGTCCAAAAAATATTTTTTGTTATATTTTCCAGATTATGGGTCATTCCACTAAGGAATGCCCATATAATATAAAAATAAGGGGCCAACCAGTGTTGTTTATCTAGGAAACCTTGTCATCGATGAACAAAACCAACCCTCAAGTGAACAAAACCACTGCATCGTTCAATGACTACTAGAATAATAGAAGGGGAGGGAGAAGCAACAACAATAATAATAGTCACATCCACATATAATATGATACTAAGGGGAGGTTGATGATACAATGTCATACATGTAACCAATGGGGACACTTTCCTAAAGATTTCTTGAGGGAAGAGACATCATAGTTCCTTTGTAGGTGGTGTGGTCCAAGAGACCAGGAAGATGCAAATTATCCAAAATCTAGGGTAAATCTCCTAAACATTGAAAAGCATAGAGAAGAGGGAGGGGTGTTGGCCCTTACTTGAGGGCAAGCAAAGGACACATGCCCACACCCTCTAACAAAGAAGTAAAGGGTATGTAAAGAAAAATTAGACATTGAAAAGGAAATGATGGTTGAAAGAAAGAAGACACATAACACGATGAGTACCTCACTTAGAAGTCAAGTCAAGTAAAACATCCTAAGATGAATGCTATAGATAGAAATTCTAGTGGAAATTGAGGACCTCCTTAAAAACATGCCTCAATTATGAACAACCCTATTAAAAATTGTACCACCTCTAGGAGTGTTCAACTATGTGGATCATACCAAAAACTCTACTGGGCCATTACAGGATCCTATGTTGTTGGCCATCAACATGGGTAGACATCCAATGATGGTGGAGATGGATATTCTTGACAACATTTTGATGGACACCATCGTTGACAGAGGTTTAGGTGTCAATGTCCTACCCAAGGAGACATGGAAGAATCTAGGGTAACCCACATTATGGCCACCCACCTCCAAACTCATAGGCGTAGACCAACATGGCTTCAAACCTCTAGACACACTGATGGCACAAAGGGTAATGATCGACACCCAACCGTTTGTGTTGGATTTTTTGGTAATCTCACTAAAGAGAAAAGGGTACAATGTCATTCTTGGTAGGGGTTGGATGGTATAATTAAATGTAAACCACAATTAGAAGAGGAACACCCTATCCATGGAGAGGAGTGACAATAAATTTACAATTGACTTGAAGACCCAAATGGTGAGTGAAGACTTGGTGTCTTAATCAAAATCAGACATGGAGGAAGAACCAAATGAAGGGAAGAGAAACATGGAGCCCAATGAGGAAGGAATTCTCAAATTGAAAGGATGCTCAGAAGATGACTTGGACTCACTGAATGAACTATTTCACTGGTAGATGGAGGATTGTGAGTTATTTCAGTGCAACATGCTCCAAGTAGATGAGGGTGAAGAAAAGGATTTGTAACCGAGTATGAAGATTACAAAGAAGGAGAGGTTTGAGTGAACGAAACCCTAGCACATGAGTTTGATAAGGAAAAACCAATTAGATATGAGGATCTCTTACTGAAAATCACAAACTTAGGAGACAAGGATAACCCTAAAAACATCCTAATAGGGGACAAATTGATGCAAGAGCATCCTAGGTGTAAGAGCAATCTTGCATCACTCAAAAATATTTCTGGTTTCTTTTTAATAAGGGCTATCTTGTGTAGAGCTGTTATTTTTGGAAATCTACTATTTTTAGTAAGTTTTTTGTTTGCACGTAGAATGATCTATTCCTTCCCTGGAGGTTCATTTTGGTCATATTAGCCTACCAGTAAAGTTTCATTGCCAGATTAAGTATAGTTTTGAAGATATTAAAGATTTTCAGTATTGGCAGTAGGGTACAAAAACTTTGAACTTGGTTTTGAAGGCTTTAGAGGCCCTAGATGAGTTCAAAACTTTCGCTAAATAGAGCTTGCACAAGTTAGGCACTGTAGAGCACCTTGCACCCTTTCCAAAATAGGGTCATAACAATCAATCGGGTCAACAAGTAATGAATTATGGTCTCTAGAAGTTGGGCCACCTGAAATGGCAAAAAATAATTTTTCTTCAAAATTTTTGTTTGGATTTCAAAAGTTTTTTTGAGCTAACCCTGATGTAATAAATTGAAAAATAAAACAATTCTAAGGTTGGTCGACCTTAATGGCTAAATTTCTAGAACCTTCCCAGACGGTGGAAAATTTTCTATATAAGGAAGGTTCGTAGTGTTGTCTAGGGTAGTTTGGAGTAGTCTAGAGTAGTTCAGGGTAATAATTTGAGGCTTTTTCCTACATAATGTTGTAAGGAAAATGCTCATGTGGCTTTTTATATTATAACTCTGAATTTTGTAATTCCACATTTATGGAGATAATAAGAAGCCCATTTTGTGTTCTTGCAAATTATTGTTGTTCTCTATTTCTATTATGTGTTGGTGGTACCAAAAGGAGCACCCTTCATCAAGTGGTATCAGAGTGGGAGTTCCTAAGTGTGTAGACAGATCACTGATTGTGAGAAAGTTTACACCTAGACCGTGGTTTAGGTTTTCAATGATAAAGCGTGAAAATGCCTCCACAAAGAGAACACAATGAAAGAGATGGTGTTGTGACGCCTAAGGTTAGAACACTTTAGAGACAAGTAAAAGCATTAAAAGAAGAGATTCATAAAGGAATGAATCTTAACATCAAAGATGAAAGAGAGTATGAAGTCGAAGAAGAAGAAAATTTTGATCAAGAAGGAGAAGGAAAAATTTTGAACCAAGAAGAAGAAAGTCTTTTTTGAGCCATTTCCAAGATCAAGAAAAGACCTAAGATTGAGGTTCCTGCATTTTCTAGAAATCTTAATCTAGAGGAGTTGATCAACTAGATCAATGAATTAGAAGAATATTTTGAGTATGAATATATCAAGGATCCTAACCAGGTCAAGTTTGTGAAGGTTAGACTAAAGGGTCATGCAAAGATCTAGTGGCAAGAGATCCAATTGGAGTGAAATAGAAGAGGAAAGGATAAAATCACAAGATGGGATCAGATGGTGGATAAATTGAAGTGATATTTCACTCTTGTTGATTATGAGCTTGATCTACTAAAGAAAATGTAAGGTTTGAAACAAGCAAGAAGATCTATTTAGGAGTATACAAAGGAATTCTATTGACTCCTCGTTAGAATAGGCTATGTAGAAGTTGACAAGGAGAAATTTGCCCGTTACCTTAATGGGTTAGACCAATATTCAAGAAGAGTTGAATTTGGTTTGAATGAATAGTATTGAATAGGCATACTAGTTTTCCCTAAAAGTGGAGGAAAATCTAAACAAGAAGTTTAAGAGAAGACAAAGCAAAAGAGGTTGTGGTGGAAGATCTGGTGGATGGTCATGCAGTGGCCAAAATGAAGATTCAAAAAAGAAGGATGAGGCTAGTAGCAGTCAAAATCAGAGAGGAAACATTCTCAATCATTTCCATGAACAAAATAATAGAGATCAGAGAGGAAGAGAAAGAGAACAAGGATCTAGAAGAGGAGGCTTCTGTGGAACATGTTTTCACTATGGAGAAGGTCATAGCACATATGAATGTCCTCAATTCCAAGGAAGAATAGGAGAAATGAAGGCTAGGATAGAGTTGTACATGTAGATGAAGATGTCAGATCATCACATTGTGAAGATGCTAAAAGAGGAGAAACACTAATTAACATAAGAGTTATGTTGAGTGGTGAGAATGAACCTAAACAAAGGATAATCTTGTTTTGTACCAGGTGCAAGTGTGAAGATAAGTGTTGTGATATGATTATTGATAGTGGAAGCACTGACAATTTGGTGTTAGAAGAGATGGTGACAAAGTTTAAGCTCAAAATACAAAAACACCAACATCCATATCAGATTGCCTAGGTACAGGATGACCACAAGGTCATGGTCAGTGAATAGTGCCTAGTAAAGTTCAAGATTGGTGGATACCATGATGAGGTACTATGTGATATCATACCTATAGATGCATGCCATATGTTGTTAGGTAAACAAATGGTATTTTGATAGGTGTGTTGTACACGATGGTCGTGCAAATACCTATTCTCTAATAAAGGATGGAGCGTGACATAAACTAAAGCCATTAAAGGACATAGAAGAAAAGGTATGTGGTAATAGAAGAATAAGTTTTTTTGATGGAAGAAAATTCCTAGAGGATATGAGGCATGACCATGTGTGTTTTTCTTTAATTCCAAAATTTGGTAAAGAGGAAGTAGAAGATGTACCTGTAGAATTTTTAGATTTGTTGAATGAGTTTCAAGATATTGTATCTAATAATGTGCCTAATGGATTACTACAAGTAAGTAAGATCAATCATTAGATGGAATTTATTCTAGGAGTGAGTTTTCCAAAAAAGGCACCACACAGAATGACTACAGTAGAAAGTGAAGAGTTGAACGGACAAATACATGAGTTGTTGCAAAAGGGGTTGATTCAAGAGAGCCTAAGTCCATGTGTTGTACCAGCAGTATTAGCACCAAAGAAGAATGGATAATGGAGGATGTGTACTAATTCTACGGAAATAAACAAGATCACAGTCAAGTATAGGTTTTAATTGCCTTGAATGGATGATATTATGGGTTGTTTGAGTGGAGTTGTGTCTTTCTCAAAGATAGATCTGAAGAGTGGATATCATTAGATCCGAATCAGAGAAGGAGATGAATGGAAGACTGCCTTCAAGACAAAAGAAGAACTGTATGAGTGGTTAGTCATGCCTTTTGGGATAACAAATGCACCAAGCACTTTCATGTGGCTAATGAATGAGGTTCTGAAAGAATTTATGGGTAAGTTTGTCATTGTTTACCTAGATGATATTTTGATCTTTAGTAAGACATTGGAGGAGCATATGATGCATATTTGTATGGTGTTTGAGAAGTTGAGGGAAGAGAAATTGTTGATTAATTTGAAGAAGTACAATTTTGTGAAAAAAGGAGTTAGTGTATTTGGGATTTGTAGTTTTAGTAGGTCTAAAAATAGACCCAGAGAAACTAAAGGCTATCCTTGAATGGCCTACTCCAAGGAGTGCTACTGAGGTAAGATCTTTTCATGGATTGGCTAGTTTTTACAAAAAAATTATTAGAAGTTTTAGTAGTATTATTGGACCCTTGACTGAGATAATGAGAGGGGATATAAAAGAATTTAAGTGGACTACAGGGGAATATAAGAGTTTTAAACTGTTGAAACAAAAAGTTACATAACAACCTATTTTAACACTTCCAGATTTTAATAAGGTATTTTAGGTAGACTGTGATGCTAGTGGTACTGCAATAGGAGCTGTTATGAGCCAAGAAGGTAACTTGTCTCTTATTTCAACGAGAAGTTAAATGATGCCAAGAGAAAATACTCTATTTATGATCATGAATTTTATGCTAGAGTTCATGCATTGAAGAAGTGGAGACACTATCTGCTTCCTAAGGAGTTTGTTTTGTATATTGATCATCAAGCTTTGCAATATTTGAATAGTCAAGGAAAGTTGAATCAAATGCATTTGAAATGAGTTGAGTTTTTGTAGAGTTATACATTTGTTTTGAAACACAAGAGTAGAAAGTCTAATAGGGTTACAAATGTGCTTAGAAGAAGATAACCATGGTTGACAAAAATTTAGATTGAGGTGGTTGGGTTCAAGGAACTCAAGAATTTGTATCCAGAGGATCTTGATTTTGGATAATCTTGAAAAGCTTGTATAAAACCTATTACTCTAGACAGAACAAAGTGGTTGGATTTTATCATTCAGGATGGTATGCTATTTAGAGGGAGTCAGTTGTGTATTCCCCAAAGTTCTATGAGGGAGAATCTCATTAAGGAGAAGCATAGTGGAGGATATGCTGGACATTTTGGTCAAGATTAAACCCTTGCTTTGGTTAGTGAGAATTATTATTGGCCACAGTTGTAGCAAGATGTCAGGAAGTTTGTATAGAGTTATACAGTATGTCAAATGACAAAAGGAGTAAAGTAGGATACAAGGTTGTATCATCCATTAGCTGTACCAAAGAATCCATGGGAGGATATCAGTATGGATTTTGTTCTTGGTTTACCAAGGACTCAATAGGGACATGATTTAATTTTTGTGCTAGTTGATAGATTTTCAAAGATGAAACATTTCAATCCCTACAAGAAGACTAATGATATTGTTCATGTAGCAAAATTATTCTTCAAGGAAGTGGTGAGACTACATGGTTTGCCAAAGAGTATAGTTTTAGTTTGAGACACTAAGTTTGTTGGATATTTCTAGTGTTCATTGTGGAAGAAGTTAAAGACAAATTTGAAGTTCAGTTCATCACATCATCCACAGACTGATGGACAAACAGAGGTGGTGAATAAGAGTTTGGGAGATTTGTTGAGATGTCCGGTTGGAGATAAGCTAATGAGATGGGATTTAATTTTACCACAAGCAAAATTTGTGTACAATAATTATGTCAATAGGAGCATTGGTAAATCACCATTCTAGATTGTATATGGAAGTAGTCCCAAAAATGCATTTGAGTTAAGGAAGATAGATAAATGAGAGATAAGTAGTGCTGAAGATGAGGATTTTGTAGAACACTTGATGAACATCCATGAAGAGGTGAGAAAGCATATTACCAAGATGAATGTGCAATATAAGGCTAAAGAAGATGAGAAAAAGAGGCACAAGGAATTTCAGGTTGGAGATGAACTCATGGTTCATTTGTGGAAGGAGTGATTTGTAGTAGGTACATACAATAAGTTGAAAATGAAAAAGTTTGGGCCATGTAAGATATTGAAGACACATGATTCAAAAAATGCCTATGAGGTAGAATTTGATGAACTACAACTGATTAAACACTAAGATGACTTGAAGATTAATGATTAGAGATCACCGAGCTATACTAGAGTATTTTGAGATATGATTGAATCAGTCAATATGTTATCATTAATGTTAACTATTTTGACAGTTACTTATCATGATAGTTGCAAACATCTAAACATTTGTAAGAGAAGAGAAAAAGATGAGAAACAAAGATATCTACATTGAGAAAGATGGATATGATAGATGATGATACGGACACTTTTGGTGACTTATTGATGAGTCTATGAGTTCATATTATTGACTTGATTATGTTTCAATAATTTGCTGTGAAGAACAAAGCTGAAATGCACAAAGCAGTGTGGTCGGTAAATGGAGACTATCGTATACACCAAACAGTGTTGTGTATACCAAGAAACAATGATAATTGAGCTAGTGTTTGCCGATGCATTTCTTGGTTAACTGAGAATGGATACAAGCATTAAATGCTTAGTTTAGACGACAAGATTGATGAGCTGGAATGTGTATGATTTCAAGGTTGGAGATGAAGATTGTTATGAGATTGATGGCTAACATAATTCAAAGAAGATCTAAAGGATGGAATTGAAATAAGCTATAGACACATCTATCAAGGAAGCTTTAAGAGGCAAAATCTACGAAGGAGATTAAGTAGGAAAATTTTATGGATTAAAAGTAAACAAATTACTTGTCTATTTAAGAGACATTGATTTCAGTATTGTGAATTCTGGAAAAAGGAGACTACAAAATCTTCACATGAAAAAGCTTCATGCATGCCTGATTAAACTAGTTGAAGGAGAACTGAACTACAGAGTTAATCAAGCGTCAGAGAGCTATTATCGAGGGATAGTAAGTTACTAAATATTGAAGAACTAAATTGATATATTGATCAAAGGATTTCTATGGGCTTAGAATAGATCTAAACTTTTGCAAACTCAAGTTGTATTGTAATCAGATCACCTATTATTATAGTTTAACCATTGTAATAGAAAAATTTCTTAACCGAGTGGACTTAACTGTCTTTGTGATTGCCCTATGTCATTCATAGAATGTACATTGTTACTCTATCAACCCCATAGTGAATGTTGGTTGGATTGTAACTATTGGTCTTAAATCCTCTAACAAGATCACACCTTATAGTGTGTTTTGTAACTTTTAACAGGGTTGTCTCTTCATCAAGCTCACTTCAGAAGAGTGAAAAGTTTTTGGGTTACTGGTCCCGAGTGGTTTTTCCCTTAACAGGGTTTCCACATTAAATCTCTTATGTTATGTGTTTCTATGATGAATGTTTGGATTTCTTACTTTGCATATTACATATTTGATTTGGTGGATAATCACTGTGAGTAATTAAATGGTAATCGGTAAAGGCACATATAGTTTATTATTTGTTGTTACTGAGCTACAGATATTTGTTGAATTTGTTTTTATAGATATATTTTGTAAATGGGCTCATTGGATCACTAATCTAACTGATTCACCCCTCCCCTCCCCCAGTTATTCTAACAGAATTGCCTATTGAGCTAAATATTTCACTAGTGTTTAACATTTTAGATTTGACAGAGTATCATGAAGGGGGTGTTGAAGATGAGATCACAGAAGCATAGTGGAATATTCCAGTAACTACTTCAGCCACCAAGGAGATTAAGGATACACTGGATAGTCATGTTTGAAAAAGCACAAGAAATAGGACATATGAAGAATATCTGGTCAAATAGAAAGGATGACATGTTGACAATTAATCATGGCTTACAAGGGAGGAGGTTGACTGTCTTGGTTTTCCCCTTCACACCTGAGACGTGACAGTGTCACTTATCAAATTACCCTGGGTGTCTGATGCAAGAGCATTAAGGGTGTAAGAGAAATCTTGCATCACTAAAAATTATTTTTGGTTTCCAATAAGGGTTATCTTGTGTAGAGCTACTATTTTTTGGAAATTTACTATTTTTAGTGAGTTTTCTGTTCAAGCTTAGAATGGTCTATTTTCTTCCTTGGAGGTTCATTTTGGTCACATCATCTTGTCAGTAAAGTTTCATTGCTAGATCAAGTCTAGTTTTGAAAATATTGAAGATTTTTGGTATTGGCAACAGAGTACAAAAACTTTGAACTCAGTTTTGAAGGATTTAGAGGCCCCAGATGAGATCAAAACTTCAGCTGACTAGAGCTTATGTGAGTTAGGCACTAAAGATCACCTCACAGCCTTTTTGAAATAGCATCATAATACTCAATTGGGTCAACGGGTGATGATTTATGGTCTATGAAAATTGGGCCAACTGAAATGGCAGAAAATAATTTTCCTTCAAATTTTCTATTTGGGTTTCAAAAGTTGTTTTGAGCCTACTTTGATGTAATTAATTGAAAAATAAAATAATTCTAAGGATGGTCAGCCTTAATGGCTAAATTTCTGGAACCTTCCCAGATGATGGAAAATTGCCTATATACGGAAGGCCCATAGTGTTGTCCAGGGTAGTTCAGAGTAGTTTTGGGTAATAATTCGAAGCTTTGTCCTATAGAAAATTGTAAGGAAAATGCCCATGTGGCTTTGCATATTATAATTTTGAAATTTATAATTTCAAGAAGCCCATTTTGTGTTCTTGTAAATTGGTGTTGTTCTCTGTTTCTCTTATATGTTGATGGTATTAAAAGGAGCACCCTTCATCAAGTGGTATTAGAGTGGGAGTTCCTGAGTGTGTAGACAGATCACTGACTGTGAGACAATTTGCACTAGGACTATGGTTTAGGGTTTTAATGATAAAGTGCAAAAATGCCTCCACAAAGTGAAGGTGGCAAAAGGGCTAGTGCTGTGACACCTGAGGCTAGAGCCCTCTAAAGACAAGTGTGAGCATTGCAAGAAGAGATTCATAGAGGAATGAATCTTAATGTCAGAGATGAAAGCAAGGATGAAGCCGAAGAAGAAGGAAATTTTGATCAAGAAGAAGGCAAAATTTTGAACCAAAAAGAAGAAAGGCTTATTCAAGCCATTTCCAAGATTGGGAAAAGACCTAAGATTAAGGTTCCTGCATTTTCTAGAGATCTTAACCCAGTGGAGTTGATCGACTGGATCAATGAATTAGAATAATATTTTGAGTATGAAGATATTGAGGATCCTAATCAGGTCAAGTTTGTAAAGGCTAGACTGAAGGGTCATGCAAAGATCAAGTGGCAAGAGATTCAATTAGAGTGAAATAGAAGAGGAAAGAATAAAATCAAAAAATTGAATCATATGGTGGATAAATTAAAGCAATAATTTTTTCTTGTTGATTATGAGCTTGATCTACTGAAGAAAATGCAAGGTTTAAAGCAAGCAGGAAGATCTATTTAGGAGTATACTGAGGAATTCTATCGACTTCTCATCAGAATAGGCCATGCAAAAGTTGACAAGAAGAAAGTTGCTCATTACCTTAATGGGTTGAGGTTGAGCATTCAGGAAGAGTTGAATTTGGTTTGAATGAATAGTATTGAAGAGGCATACCAATTTTCCCTAAAAGTGGAGGAAAAGTTGAACAAGAAGTTTGAGAGTAGACAACGCAGAAGAGGTCATGATGGAAGATCTGGTAGACGGTCATGATGGCCAAAATAAAGATCCAAAAAAGAAGGATGAGGCCAATAGCAGTCAAAATCAGAGAGGACATAATTTCAATCATTTCCATGATTAGAATAATAGATATCAGAGAGGAAGAGGAAGAGGACAAGGATCTTGAAGAGGAGGCTTTTGAGAACATGTTTTCACTATGGAGAAGAAGGTCATAGGGCATATGAATATCCTCAATGCTAAGGAAGGACAAATAAGAGAAATGAAGGCCTGGCTAGAGTTGCACATATAGATGAAGATGCAAGATCATCACTTTTTGAAGATGTTAAAAGAGGAGAAACACTAATTAACAAAAGAGTCTTGTTGAGTGGTGTGAATGAACCTGAACAAAGGAGGAGCCTGTTTCACACCAAGTGCAAGTGTAAGGATAAGTGTTGTGATGTGATTATCAATAGTGGAAGCATTGACAATTTGGTGTTAGAAGAGATGGTGACAAAGTTAAAGCTCAACAGGTGGAAACACCCACATCCATATCAGATTGCCTAGGTATAGGATGACCACAAGGTCATGGTCAGTGAACAGTGCCTAGTAAAGTTCAAGATTGGTAGATACCATGAGGAGGTACTATATGATATCATACCTATAGATGCAACTCATATGTTGTTAGGTAGACCATGGCAGTTTGATAGAAATATTATATATGATGGTCGTGCAGATACCTATTCCCTGACAAAGGATGAAGTGCAACATAAACTAAAGCTATTGAAGGACACATAAGAAAAGGTGTGTGGCAATGCAAGAATAAGTTTTGTTGATGGAAGAAAATTCCTAGAGGGTATGAGGCATGAGCATGTGTGTTTTGCTTTAATTCCAAAAGCTGGTAAAGATGAAGTAGAAGATGTACCTATAGAAGTCACAGATTTTTTAAATGAGTTTTAGGATATTGTATATGATAATATGCTTGATGGATTACCACCAGTAAGTAAGATCAGTCATCAGATGGACTTGATTTTAGGAGCCAGTTTGCCAAATAAGGTAGCACATAGAATAACACTAGCTTTGGTTAGTGAGAATTATTATTGGCCACAATTGCAATAAGATGTCAAGAAGTTTGTATAGAGTTGTAGAGTATGTCAAATGGAAAAAGGAGTAAAGTAGAATATAGGGTTGTTTCGGCCATTACCTATAGCAGAGAATCCATGGGAGGATATCAGTATGGATTTTGTTCTTGGCTTGCCAAGGACTTAGCGGGGACATGATTTAATTTTTGTGGTAGTTTATAGATTTTCAAAGATGACACATTTCATTCCCTACAAGAAGAATAATGATGTTGTTCATGTAGTAGAATTATTCTTCAAGGAAGTGATGAGACTACATGGTTTACCAAAGAGTATATTTTTAGATTGAGACACTAAGTTTGTTGGATATTTCTAGCATATATTATGGAAGAAGTTAAAGATAGATTTGAAGTTCAGTTCATCACATCATCCATAGACTAATGGATAGATAGAGGTGGTGAATAGGAGTTTGGGAAATTTGCTGAGATGTCTGGTTGGAGATAAGCCAACAAGATGGGATTTGATTTTACCACAAACATAATTTGCATACAATAATTCTTTCAATAGGAGCACTAGTAAATCAACATTCTAGATTGTATATGGAAGTAGTCCCATAAATGCATTTGAGTTAAGGAAGATAGATAAAGGAGAGATAAGTAGTGTTGAAGCTAAGGATTTTGCAGAACACTTGAAGAACATCCATGAAGAGGTGAGAAATCATATTACCAAGATGAATGCATAGTATAAGGCTAAAGCATATAAGAAAAGGAGGCATAAGGAATTTCAAGTTGGAGATGAACTCATGGTTCATTTGTGAAAGTAGTGATTTCCACTAGGTACATACAACAAGTTGAAAATGAAGAAGTTTGGACTATGTAAGATATTGAAGAAGCGCGATTCAAGAAATGCCTATGAGGTAGAATTGCCTACTGTGTTGAATATTTCATTAGTGTTTAACATTTCAGATTTGATAGAGTATCATGAAGTGGGTGTTGAAGATGAGCTCATAGAAGCGCAGTGGATTATTCCAGCAACTACTTTAGCTACCAAGGAGATTGAGGATATACTAAATAGTTGTGTTGGCAGAAGCACAAGGAAAAGGACATATGAAAAATATCTGGTCAAATGGAAGGATGACCTATTTAAGATTCATCATGGCTAACAAGGGAGGAGGTTAATTGTCTTGGTTTTCCTCTTCACACCTGAGACATGATAGGATCACTTCTCAAATTACCCTGGGTGTAAGAGCAATCTTGCATCACCCAAAAATATTTCTGGTTTCTTTTCAATAAGGGCTATCTTGTGCAGAGCTACTATTTTTAGAAATTTACTATTTTTAGTAAATTTTCTGTTCAAGCTCAGAATGGTCTATTTTCTTCTCTGGAGGTTCATTTTGGTCATATCAGCCTACCAATAAACTTTCATTACCAGATCAAGTCTAGTTTTGAAAATATTGAAGATTTTTTTTGTATTGGTAGAAGGGTACAGAAAATTTGAACTCAATTTTGAAGGCTTTAGAGGCCCCAAATGAGGTCAAAATGTTGGTTGATTGGAGCTTGCACAAATCAAGGACTGTAGAGCACCTTGCACCCTTTCTGAAATAGGGTTATAATAGTCAATTTGGTCAACAGGTGATGACTTATGGTTTCCAGAAGTTGGGTGACGTGAAATGGCAAAAAAAAAATTTCTTCAAATTTTCTGTTTGGGTTTCAAAAGTTGTTTTGAGCTGACTCTGATGTAATAAATTGAAAAATAAAATAATTATAAGGTTGGTTAGCCTCAATGGCTAAATTTATGGAACCTTCCCAGGTAGTGGAAAATTGCCTATATAAGGAAGGCTCGTAGTATTGTCTAAGGTAGTTCAGAGCAGTTTAGAGTAGTTCTGGGTAATAATTCAAGGCTTTGTCCTATAGAATATTGTAAGGAAAATACCCATGTGGCTTTGCATATTGTAATTATAATATTTGTAATTCCATATTTGTGGAGATAATAAGCCCATTTTCTATTCTTGCAAATTGTTGTTGTTCTCTATTTCTTTTATGTGTTGGTGGCATTAAGGGGAGCACCCTTCATCACAAATGGAACCATGTCTTAAAGACAATGACATTCAAAATTTTCATGGAATATAAGTCTTTTCTTAGAAATTTAAGCCTTGATGGGGGTTCTGCCAGAGTTATGTGTCCACCGAATCCCATTGGTGCTAGGAGAAGTGTCCGTACAAAAGTGGTCATACAAGATGAAAAAAAACTATGCCATATGAGTTAATGACAAAATTGAACACATGTTGGATGTAGGTATCATACTCCAAGTACAAACAAGTGAATGGGTATCCCCCATTTTCATTTTATTAAAGGAGGAAAATAAAATTCAAATATGTGTAGATTTCAGATGTCTGAACACGGTCACCATTAAGGACCAATTCCTAATACCGTTCACATACAACATGTTGGAGGAGGTTGCGGGACATGAAATCTACCCCTTCATGGATAGATTATTTGGGTACAAAAATATTATCCATCACCAGGGAGAGAAAATTGAGGATGGCCTTTGTAGTGGAAGATGGGGTTTATGCTTACAGTCGGATGCCATTTGGACTTTGAAATGTTCCTACAACCTTCTAGAGGATAATTTTGCATATGACAAAATTTTAGTTGAGAATTTCAAGTCTTTCTTGGATGATTGGTCCATTTTTAACGTGGAGGATACACACCTTGTTGCCCTTTATGAATGCATGGAGAGATGCATATGGGAAGGACTTGAACTCAACCCAAAGAAGTACAAATTCATGGTAACTCAGGGGAAGCTACTCACACACATCATTTATAAGGCTGGACTCAAGATAGATCATATTAAAGTAAAGGTGATCATCAAGATGGAGCCACCCACAGACGTCATGAGAGTTAAATTGTTCCCTGGACACATTGGATATTATGGAAGGTTCATTAAATTTTTTTCTCAAGTGTCCTATCCAATAGATATATTGACTTGGAAGGTGGATCCCTACACATGGGGAACATAACAGGGGGAGGTGTTTGAAGAACTGAAAATAAGGCTAGTGGGTGCACCTATTCTAGCATATCCTAATTGGGATAAAGAGTTTCATGTGCATGTTGATGCATCCAACTTTGCAACCAGAGCTACACTAGCACAAGTGGGCGACCATGGGCTGGACCACCCAATATACTTCACTAGTAGACTTCTATCAAAGGTAGAGAAGAACTATAACACAACTAAAAGGGAAGCCTTGGGAATGGTGTATGTCGTATATAAAATTTTACATTATTTGTTGGCTACCCTATTTAATTTTTATGTGGATCACTAGGCATTAATGTATTTGGTGAATAAACCCATCATCTAGGGAAGAGTGAGTAGATGGATACTCTTGCTATAGGAGTTCACATTTACCATTATGGTATGACTTGAGAAAAGACATATGGGTGAAGATCACCTGTCCCGTATCAAATATAGGGAGCTGCTAGAAGGAGTAAATGATGACTTTCTTGATGCTCATCTTTTTTACATTCCAATTTTGTTAGCTTGGTATAATAGTATTAGGGAATATCTTTCTACAACCCAATTTCCAATGGGATGCCACCACGTGAGAGAAGGAAATTGGTCCTCA
Source organism: Chamaecyparis obtusa (assembly GCA_027943335.1). NCBI lineage: Eukaryota > Viridiplantae > Streptophyta > Pinopsida > Cupressales > Cupressaceae > Chamaecyparis > Chamaecyparis obtusa. The sequence continues at coordinate 1,027,725 of BSBK01002881.1, read as the reverse complement.
TACTTTCCAACTTATCAATGGATTACTATAAAAAATAGGATCAGACCAGCTAATTTAACAGTGTGTGATGGAGGAGGAAGTTCAAAGTGTTCTAAGAGAGGCTAATGAGGGTCCTGCCAAAGGACATATAGGACCTGATACCATGACATAGAAGGTACTCCTTGTAGGGTTATAGTGGCCTACCTTGTACAACAACACCAAGGAGTGGGTCATGAGTTGTGATACTTGTTAGCGAGCAAGGAAACCCTTAAAAAGAGATTTCATGCTGCTCAACCCTCTGCAGGCACAGAAACTATTTGAGCACTGCAACTTGGATTTTGTTGGACCTCAGAAGGAAAGTAGGGCTTGATGATGTTGGTACATCATGGTGGTGATAGAGTACCTAAAAAAGTGGGTGGAGGCACAAGCCTTTCTAGATAACTTGGCCCTTAGTACGATGAGGTTCATCTGAGAAAATAATCACAAGGTACAATATCCCCATTTACATAAATAGAGACCAAGGGGGACACTTCATGAACCATGTTATTAAATTGCTAACCCTTGAGTTTAAAATTTTCCACTCATTCTCGAGCCCTTACTATCCAAGAGAAAATAGTTAGGTAGAGGCGACTAATAAAATCTTGGTATCTATTTTATAAGTCCTATGGGGTCGAAGGAGAAGATTAGGAAGAGAGGCTATCATTAGTATTGTGGGCCTACCAAATAACCTATAAGGTAACTATAGGTCAGACTCCATTTTCATTGATGTAAAGACAAGAAGCCATATATCGATGGAATTCATGGTAGTAAGTCTGCAAATAGCAATCAAGAATAGGCTAAGAGATATGGAGAACCTAAGGGAGAGGTTGTACACTCTGAATAATTTGGACAAATGACAAATGATGACATAATGGGCCATAAATGTTGCCCAATAATAAATGAAAGCATTGTATGAAAAAAACCTACGTTGAATAAGGTTGACACTAGGGCAGTTGGTGCTAAAATACAATTTAGTCAGAATGAGATCAAACGAGGAAATTTTAAAATGAAATGGCTAGGTCTATATCAAGTCAAGGAAGTTGGTGACAATGTCACTGTCAAACTTTGGACATTAAATGGATGAGAGATCCCAGAAATGATAAATAGTTCCAAATTAAAACCTTATCATGAAAGTTGAAACAAGCAAGGGCGTTTTGAGCTAGAGGGAAGAGGGCATTACAGAAAGTAGAATCATACTTAATGTTAAAAAAAAAAAATTAAAAAAATTAATTAAAAAAAAAAAAGAGAGAGAGAGTGTAATTTGATGGTGGTCATCATACTGTATCCACCGAATGGTGGAGCCACTAAATGGTGGGACCATCGAATGGTGTCCACCAGATGGTGGAACTGTTGAATGGTAGGACCACCGTACAGTGGTATGCCACTACCCATGTAGAAAAAATAAAAGCCGAGCAAGATGCATGATGCAAACAAAAATTAAAACATAAATGACATTGTGACATTCACACAACACTTGGGATTGGAGGAGTAGAGGATGAAGATGGAGGAAGTAAGTAGTTGATAGTTATTAAGGGTTGAGGCTTGCACAAAATTATAAGAAGAAGAAAGTTATGGATTCAGTAGGTAGGAGGAATTGAAAAACCAAGGTGTAGGCAAGTAGTTCAAGCTGTAGTATAGATAAAAATACCCAAGTTTTAACATTGGGAGTAAAAGTTGTAGGAAGAATGGATGCCAGTTCTAGCAGTGACAAGTAGAAGATAAGGCCCAAAGTTTAGATGGAGTCGAATCCTCAAAAAGAGACATTTATAGCATAGGTGGTAGCATTCAAGGTTTTGATGGGGTTGGAATACTGAAGTTGCAAGATACATCTGCCGATGATCTGGTGAAGGGAAATTTGAGGGTCGTGTAGGTGCAATGGGCAATATAGATGCCTATATTTTGCATTAAGGACTACGAAGGGCCATTGAGAGTTATGATAGAGACATTTGAAAAACATTCTTGGGAGAGCACATTCTCCTACCTAGGGTAGGATGTGAGGGTTGCATTCATGGCGATGGAGTTTGCATGAGTGTTTGGCATACTAGGGCGCAATGGGAAAAACATTGATATGAAGGCAAAGAAGATGCCAAGGGAAAAAAAGAATTTTTGGATTAAGATGGTGTTCAAAAGCCTCACACCTACATAGATAGATTCCATGGTGAAGGCATCAAAAGGATAGGGGATGAAGAAGTGCTTCATTATAGAAGGACATTGGTGTTGCATTATGGATGTTGTAAAGAGTAGACTTACATGGTGAAGTTATGATTCTGACATCATGCTTCTCCAAATAGTGTTGATGAATGGCTTTTTGAATGATACAATTTATGATTGGGCTACATTTTTGGTAGAGCAAATGTTTGAATTCATAACCCTTCAACATAAGACATTTTATATGTCGCATAAGGCCATTGGCCTATTTTTGGATACCACACACACATAGATTCAAATTGATTTATTGGAGGTGACATTTGGTCCCTTGTTGATTGATGAGCCACCCATCATGTGATGGAGACACTTGGACATACTGAGAGGTCAAAAGTTCTTCTAGGATAGAAGTGGCAGAGGCAAGCCATTTCTGGGTCTGAGTTGGGGGATGTGGAAAGTGGCTGAGAGGAGATGTATGAGATCTCTAGTGACTTGGAAGAAGGGGACAACTAGGTAGCTTAGGATGATCCCATTAACCCAGAGATGGTAATTTCTACAACCACCTCTATGCCTACACCCATGCTTATACAGTTCTATTTATCCAACTAGTATTATCAGAAACTGCATACTTTACTCTACCAATATCAATAGTGACATCCACAATGATTTGAGCATTTGGTGAGATTCTCACACAAGTGACTATGAAACTTGTACCATCACCACCTTCAGTGCATGAATTATTTTCAGTCGCACATCCACCTATGATAGTGGAGGCATTGCATTCGACAGAGGTCACAGTGTGAGGCAGTGGTGGAGTCTAGACCTGAGGCAATGGAGTATGACAAGGAGCCTCTAGAGGAGAGGGGTGGTTAGGTTCACCTATATGTAGTGGCAACTGATGTAATGGTTACTATTGACATTGAGTTATTGGAGGATCCCTAGGTAGTTGCGGGTGATCTTGCCTCCATCTCAGCTATGAGCACTTAGCTCAATAGGCAGTTCCAGATGATGCCCTTGGCACCAATGAGAGCCACAGTCCTCTCTCCCTGATGGGATGTACCTTAAAAGGTCATATACTTAGCAACAAAAGCCTTATCGATGGAGGACTGACACTTGGCCGAGGATCATGCACTAGTCATGGACTCTATTCTGGAGGAGTTCATAGCACCTCTAGAGCCTTTGAGAGAGATAACTGGTGAAGACATTGAGGCATATTGGGTGGAGAAGATTATATGAGGCTGGCAAGTAATGACTTCTGCATAGTCTCAGGCCCTTGAGGGTGTTGTTGATGAGTTGGAGAGATTGCTAGCACTCATGAGAGTCAGTTGCCCTACAACTTTTGCAACTTGTTTTGAGTAAGGAGGATAGCCAGCCACAGAGACCCTAGAGATGTTGGATGCCTAGACTGTCCACAATCTAGTGGTGGTGATTAGAGTGGAGAATCTCACTCGAAAGATAGAGTAGGACTTCAGGGGGGATACTACACCCTGACGCGTACAAAGCACATTTTGGCAAGACATGAGGTTGCACAAATGGAGATGGCCACCATGGTACAAGCAGTCGAGGGAGAGTTGGATAGCTAATAGATAGCTTGGGGAACAAAGAGAGTAGAGTTTATGGCTCACTTAGAGGCTGCCAAGACAGAGTAGGTCACCCTGGAGACATGATTGGCTGAGGAGAGATACTCTTTTGAGAAATAGTTGGTGGAGGTGGGAGTAGAGAGGAGTGTTAGGATTAGCATACATAAATTTAAAAATTACATAAAAATATAATTAATAATGCAAAGGAATAAAGAACACAAAGTAGAAAAAGAAGACATAAAGATTTAAAGTTGTTCGCCCAATCTTGGGCAATGTCCACCAAAAAGATAGTCCGATCTTATTATCTAGTAATTTCTTCCTCTTACAATATGAAAGTCCTTACAAATCAACATTGTTGCAAGAAGCTATGAAATTCCCATATATTGAGAAAACCCTAACCCTAAGCCATTATAACATGAATTATGTCAGTTAACAAGTTAACCCTAAAAAATACTTGATGAGTCAACCTAGGGAAAAACTTGACGAGTCAACCTAGGGAAATGCTTGACGATTTAACCCTGTGATAAATGAAAAGTGTACAGTACTTTCTTGATTAGTCACCACAAACCAACAATCTCCCACTTGAGGATTGGTCAGAATCCACAATAAGAAACCTCTCACTTGAATACTAATCTTGTAGAGACACTGCTACCCCTAAAGCTCCCACACGATTGATGCGCCCTGGACTCTGGTGTTCTTTTTACTATTTTTAGTCTTGAAGACCAACCAAATTTGAAGATGAGTTAAACTTCTCCCTTATAACTATATTTGTAAACATATCAGATGGATTTTCATTTGTATGTATCTTTTCCAACTTTAATTGTCCATTATCCAATAGTGACTAAATGAGGTGATACCTCAATTGTATATGTTTTCTCTTTGAATGAAAGGAAAAATTCTTTGCAAGATGGATGACACTGGCTATCTATATCCATATAAGTGTCAATTTGTGAGTTTCCCAACTCTTCCAAGAAAAATCGCATCCATATCATCTCCTTAGTTGCCTCTATATAAGTAACATACAATGCCTCTGTAGTGGATAAAACAACCACCTTTTTTAGTCAAGAAATCTAACTCACTATTGTCCCACCAATTGTATATACATAACCTGTGGTACTCCGCCTAGTATCTAAATCCCTTGCCAAATCTAAGTCAACATAGCCTTTTAAATTAGTATTAGAGCTCTTGAAACATAAAAAGTTATTGGATGTACCTCTCAAATATCTAAGAATCCATTTTACTGCATTCTAATGTTCAACTCCAAGATAAATCATATATTTGTTGACAACTCCTACAACATCTGGTCTTGTGCATACCATGACATACATCAAACTACCTACAACTAAGGCATATGGTATCTTGGACATTTTATCTTCCTCCTCTTGTATCTTTGGACACATGTCCTTAGCCAATTTCAAATGACTAGGCAAAGGTGTGCTGACAGGTTTTGCATTCTCCATATGGATCTTTGCAACACCTTTTCAACATTATCAACCTGAGATAGAGTAAATTTATTGTTCTTCCTATCTCTATAAATTTTCATACCAAGGATTTGTTTTGATACCCCCAAATCCTTCATAGCAAATGAATGTGCTAAAAAAAATTTCAACTCCTTAATGTGATCCATGTTAGACCTTGCTACAAGCATATCATCAACATATAAACATAAAATAATGTAGCTGTCATCATCCAACCTCTTAAAATAAACACATTGGTCTAAATTACACCAAATGTAGCCATGCTCAACCATAAAGCTATCAAATTTAATATACCATTATCGAGGTGCTTTCTTCAATCCACACACTAAGTTCTCCTTACCTTTTACCTCAAAACCTTGTGGTTGTTTCATATATATTTATCATTCCAAATCACCATAGATAAAAGATGTTTTAACATCAAGTTCTTCCAAATACAAATCTTCAATAGCCACAATATTTAAAATAGTGCATATAGAAGTTATTTTTACAACTGGAGAAAAGATCTCATCAAAATCAATGCCCTTTTTTATGTGTAAATCTCTTTACAACTAACCTGACTTTAAATCTTTTCTTACCTCCATCCTCTTCTTTCATCCTATAAACCCATTTATTTGGTAATGTCTTTTTTCCTACAGGTAACTTACACAATACCCAAGTCTAGTTTTTCAACAAGGAGTCCATTTCTTCTTCCATGGAAAAATCCCACTGAACCTTTGTATCCATCTACACAAATTTATCACATCCTTCTAGTTCACCAACATCTGTTAATAAAATAGAATACAAAGAGGGATAAAACCTTTTAGGAGGTCTACTAAGTCTTGTTGATCATCTAACATTCACTGGACTTTTTGGTATTTGTTGTTGTTGTTGTTGTTGACGTGGAGCATGAGGAAGCACTGGAACATCATCTTTTGGAGTATCATCCAACACTACACAATCATTTTATTTCTTCTCATGTTGCTACAAATGATCATTGTACAAAACTTTCTTGTTGAATATGACATTTCCACTTCTTACAATTTTATGAGTTTCAACATCTCAAAGCCTATAGCCAAATTCATCAATGCCATATCCAACAAATATACATTTCTTTGACTTAGCTTCCAACTTGATTCTATTTTCTAAACATATATGTGAAAAAGCTTCACAACCAAAGGTTCTAAGAAAAGAATAACTCACCTTCTTACTTGTCCATGCTTCCTCTGGAATACCATAACCCAAAGGAGTGGAGGGACCTCTATTGATTAAATAAACACCAATTTTTAGAACCAATACCCACATGTTTAAGATCAACCCAACATACAACCTCATACTCCTTACACACTCCATTATTGTCCTATTCATGTGTTCAACCACTCCATTTTCATATGGAGTCCTTTAAACCATTTTCTGCCTATGGATACTTAGAGGAACAATAATCTTCAAACTCTTTGCTGCAATACTCACCACCATTATCAGATCTAAGACATTTTAGTCTTTTACCAGTCTCATTTTCAGCCAAGCTTTTGTATTTTTTAAAAGTTTCAAATACATCAAATTTCTATCTAAGGAAATAAATTCATACTTTCCTAGTTGCATCATCAATGAATGTAACATAATATAGAGAGCCACCAAGGGAAGTGCTTGAGCTAGTCCCCATACATATGTATGCACAAGCTCTAATTTCCCATCTTTCTTTTCCTTCCCACTCTTTAGAAAACTAACTCTCATTTGTTTTCCATACACACAATTTTCATAGAAATTCATATCGACACATTTTAGACTTGGTAAAAATTTCTTTGAATTAAGTAATTTCACACCTTTTTCACTCATGTGTCCAAGTCTATTATTTCATAGAGTTGTTTCAAAATGTGTAATAATTATTTCAGATTCTACCTGGTCAACTACAACAATTGTTCCTAAACATTGTCTTTTTTCTATAACAATTAAAGTAGAAGGAACAATATGACCTGTACAAAGATATAAGGTGCCTACTTTCACACCTTTTGCTACTACTAAGGAACATTTTGACACCTTCCAAATTTTGTAAATAAAAGTAAATGTGCAACCTTCATCACCTAGTTGCCCCGCTGAAATTAATGTCATATTCAGCCTTGGAATGTGCCTTACCTCTTGTAGTAGCCAATTATTCCCATTCTACAAATTAATCTTAATTATTCCCTTTCCAACAATCTGACAAGGTTCATTATCTCCCAAATAAACTAGCCCAAAATCCCCTTGGACATAATCAAGAAAATAACTTCTATGGGGTGTAGCATGAAATGATGCCCTTGAATCTAGAACCCATGAATCATTAACATTTTCAAGGGAAATAAGAAAAACATCCTCTTCAGATTTGTTACTTACCACATTTGCCTCCTTATTACCTTCTTGTTTGTCTCCTTTATTCTTCTGAGACTAGAAATCATTTGGTCCTTTGGATTGAGACCTCTTGCCCTTGATTTTCCTTATGATTTCCCATGACTTCCATAATTGTTTCCTCTGTCCCCTGATCTACCTCTTCTTTCTACAATCAAAACACTACTTGATGTGGATCCACCTGAGCTTTTTCTATAAATTTCCTCACTCGAAATAACACCAACATCATCAAATTTTAGAATATTTGAACAAGAAATAGAGTTTCTAACATCTATTACGAAGCCATTCCAACTTTCAGGAAAAGAGCATAGAATCAAAAGAGCCCTAATTTCTTCATCAAAATTGACATTAATAGAAGATAATTGATGGGTAAATGTATTAAACTCATTCAAATGATCAAAAAATAACCCACCTTCTACCATTTTCATATTAAATAAATGGTTCGTAAGAAATGCCTTATTTGAAGCGGAAGACTTTTCATATAACTTCTCTAGGGTTTCCATCAGCTCTTCAATTGTCTTTGCTTGTGTAATATTGAATGCCTCTAATTATGCCAAGCATAAACGAATACTACTAAGTGCCTTCCTATCTAAAATATCCCAATCCTCATCATACATTGTTGTTGATTTCTTGGATTTTCCTCCCAATGGGCGCCATAAATCATTCTGATAGAGATAATCCTCTATTTACATTTTCCATAACTAGAAGTTTTGCCCATTAAACTTCTCAACCTTCAACTTACCATCACTTGCCATTACTCCCACTCAACCGTGAGACCTTCCTCTAGAGGATAACTAAAAAAACCCGCTTTGATACATATCAAACAAAAAATTAAAAGTTGCATGCAAATATAATCAATAATGCAAAGGAATAAAACACACATAAGTAGAACAAGAAGACACAAAGATTTAACGTGATTCACCAAATCTTGTGCTACGTCCACCAAATAGAGAGTCTAATCTTATTATCCAATAATTTCTTCTTGTTACAATATGCAATTCCTTGCAACTCAACACCGTTGCAAGAAGCTATGATATTCTCATATATTGAGAAAACCCTAACCTTAAGCCATTATAACAAGACTTATATTAGTTAATAAGTTAACCCTAAAAGCATACTAGATGAATCTATCATGCCCATAAATAACCAACTAAAAATGCAACAACTTTTTTTTTTTTTTAAGGGAAAGGTAAGGTAGCGTTGGCAGTAAGGATCAGTTTGTTCATAAGCCGAAAGGAGTCTAAGCTCAAGTTATAACTCAGGTTGCTCAAATCGGGTTCACGACGGAACCCTAGGGTGTGAGGTTATACTCGCAAAGATATCTGATGAGATGATGATTCTAGATAGATCTCGATTCTATTAAAGAATGATGAGTTAGGTAGTTGGGGTACGAGGGTTTCGATAAACAAATCCAATATGATAACTATAGATCATTTTCATATCGACTAATTGGTTTGATTAATTTAAGAAGAACGTCATCCTAAGGATAATAAATAATTTAAAATCTAGGTGATGCCTAACAACTAAAATCATTTACCATGATACAACATCTATAGGAACACTAGGATGCACTATAGAGTTATCTAGATAATAAACAATTGAATTCATGCTTTACCAAAATAATTAATTTTTAGGATAACAATTCATTTTAAGTATCAATTTCACAACTTAGGAGAAAATCTATAACTAAATTTGTCAATTTCAATAAACTAGATTACTAGTGGTTTAATGGGTTAAGCTCTTTAATAAAAGTTAGCTATTTAATAATTGATATGAAAAAAATAGTAGATTAACCCAAAATCTAATTATTGATTAACAAGAAATAAGAAAAAGGTCTTACCTCCACAAATATACTATCTTAAGATAAGACACACATACTACCTACCCTACACCTCATGGCCCCTACACCTATCACCCTACAACTACTAAATTAAACATATACTATAAAATGAGAAGGGTGATACCAACAAAACAAAACATTTAATTAATAAAATAAATAAAATCTACCTCCAAAGGCTATGACATCTATCATCTCTACCAATGGACTCATCTAACTAAACTTAGAGATAACTACCCACACATGCCACCTACTACCTCTAAACTTTCCTTACTAATATCCTAGCCATGACATAAGTCAATGGGAACGTGAACCAAGGTAAGGGGGTCGAAATCAAGGTGGGGCCCCCTTCTTACAAGCAGATTTTTGCACCTACCAAGGTGAGAGTGCATGGGGATTGGTTCCCAAGACATATGCATATGCAAAAAGGTAAGTTAGCTTCCCCCAAGAAGAAGGTACGCCAAGAAGGAAAAAGTGCAGATTTTTGTGTTGACTTGGACATGTGTAATGATGACATGTCAGAGGCATGTACATTTGGGAATGGGGAAGACTTGCTAGTGGAGGGAAAGAACATGCTTTGTCAGCCCCAAAGGGTATGTTTCCAACAAAAGTTAATGCCCATTTATAAGTGCCCTTTCTAACCTACGTATGGTCTTTGCTTGATTTCAAATTTAAACTATTTTATTTCCCACTCCAATACCTACGTATGGAGAAGGCTTGGGTGGGGTCCACAACAAGTGGGAGGTGATTTGAAGGGCCTTTCAGGCATGTTAATTTAAAACATTATAATGAGAAGGCTTTTAAACTAATAGTTATCTTAGGTGATATTTTAACTTAAATTAATTTTGGTTAATGTTTAATTGACAAAAAAGAATATTCTCTGTGTAAATTTGAGAATATTAGAGTTTACATATATTTTCCAGAGAGCAAAATGCTCTCTAAATTCTGGAAATGACTTTTGAGAACCTAGTTTTTCCTTCTCTACATTTCCTCTTATTGATTTCCTTTGAACTATTGAGTACATATGTATAATGATTAATATATTAAGGAAATTGATGAATAAGGTTTTATTGAGTAGGTTTTCAATAGATTCAATCATGCAATAGAACTATATTTTTTTTCTTATAACATCTAGTGAGAGATGGCTTAGCATTAGGATTCTTTGAGTTGATTTATATAACTAAGTCTATTCTTCAACTATCATAGAGAACTTAGTATATCTATTCTTAAGCTATTCTTTGGAAAACATTGAATTATCATATAGCATTCTTATCAACTTTTGAATATTATTTCATGAAGATGAACTCCCTTAACTCAAGAAGCAATACTAATAGACATAATAAAAGAAATGCATTTTCATTAAAGACATCATATCAAATTCTTTGCACCATTACTATGAGGAAGGAGCATTTACATTCCACTTATACAATTCAATTTGGAGAAGATATTTCAATGAAATACAACCATAAACATATCAACTTCACTTCATATGAAACCAATAATAGGAACAAATTTTTCATTTTGCAACAAGGGAGGATCTTTGACAAGATCACCAATGCATGAACACATGAAAATTTACTACAACATATCAAGGAGGGGATCTCTTCAAGCTTTTTCCACAAGAGTCTTGGCTTCCAAACCTGCAATAAAAGGAGAAAGAGAACCATGGGTGCTCATCACCAAGCCTAGGCCTCTTAAGAGGCCACCCCCAAGCTTGGAGAACCAAGGAGAAACGGGGTACACAATCAACAAATTACTCACAATTTTGCACACATGAAACAACAACAAAATTACTCCCTCCAAGGTTACACAAATGAACTTTGCAAGCTCATTGAAGAAGGGTGAAGGTGGGCTTTTCCAAGGGGAGAATGCCATTGCTTTCACAAATTCCTCAACAAGAATATCACATTGCCCTTACAAGGCTACAATTCCATCTTACATATACAATAATGCTTATCAATAACTTCATGATACAAGATTGCAAATGGCTTCATGGTGCCCATACACCATGAATTTTTCCCTCTTCTCCAAGAGAAGAGACTCTCACCTCAAGGAGAGCCCAACTAACCCCTTCACCCAAGGCCACTTCTTCCTCTTCCCCAAGAGGTGAGTAATGCCTTACTCCCATACACATAAACACCCTTATTCAAGCAAAACAAAGGAAACACATAAATTTCAACATCAAATTTCCTTCTCATACAATGCAAATGCACAACAAGAATACACTCCATACACATGCAAGAGCAAAAACACATCTAATCTATTGAGCATAAACAAGAAAACCTCCATGGACATGAAAGACCTACCTTCACAAGTGTGATGGCAAATGATAGTTGAGATGAGCTTATCCACTTGCCTCCCTTCTTCCAAAACCCTAAGATCTCTCCAATTAGAGAGTGGGTGAACACCCCCTAATTCTATCCAAGGTCTCTAAAAAGGCTCCAACTCTACCCACCCACCAAATCATAATTGCAGATTTGACTCTAGGGTCTCATTGATTTCCTTGTCCCCCCAAGATAAATACAAGTTAGGAAAGAAAGGTGAAGTTGGTTTAAGGTCAAAATCCATACAATTTCGTGGCTATGGGTAAATGGGTCCAAAAAGGGGTTGCCAAAGTGTCTAGGGGATTTAGGATAAGTTCAAAACCTTTCTAACCCATACCCCCAACATTAAGGTACTCAAATAATATGAAAAATGACCCCTAGGACCTCTTATGGGCCTCTAGAAGTGACTGAAAAAATAAAGTGAATTTTAAGTGAGCACATTACAAGTGTCAAGTGACACTAACGATAGCACAATACATAATGCCATGAATAACAACACGAAGTTATCTACTAACACATATGACAATTCACATTTACACACACACATGACAATTCACATTTACACAAGTGCACATTACAATGAGGCTTTGTAATCCCATATTGGACTAAGCCTTGGTTTACTCAGTTAACATGCGTTTAACCTTGGTTCTCCGATAATTCTCATGGTTCTCATACCTGCACACTTCACATCGAGCATCAGTAGTACAAGATAATAACAATACATGATATATACATATTCAATTTCCTATTTAGTATCATAACCCAATATGTATGGCTCAATTCAAATCACAATTTCCCATTCAATAATATTCGAACATCATACACACATAATCATCATGTGCAGTAATCAAATCTAACATGAATAATTTACTCTATCAACCATGCATAATCAAAATCATGATGTACTCTAGATCCACATCCACACATACATAATATAATAATCACCATCAAAATATCGTATCTCGAGTCTCAATCCAAAATAGATCAACAAGTGTATCAATGTATCAAAATGCAGAAAAGGAAAGATGCTATGACGGGCCGGGGTGAGGCCTCACAGAATCAACCTAGGAAAAAGCTTGACGAGTCAACCTAGGGAAATGCTTGACATGTCAACTCAAAAATGCTTGAGGAGTTAACCCCACAATAAATGAAAAATGTACAGTACTTGCCTAACCAGTCACTACAAACCAATAATGACCACCCTAGCGTCTAGCCTTACTTAGGCCTGAGAGGATTGTGACACAAAGGAAAAGGAACTTCTTGAGGTGATGATGATGGTTAAGTTTGCATTAGAGCACCAAATGGTTGCAGAGTGGGACTTGAAGGCAAGGACACAACAAGTCTATGAATTGCACACTCGTGTAGCTTCTCCAACAACATATCCAATCTCCTCAGTGGTACAACTAGTTTATTCAAGGATGCTCCCTTGACCCCCTTCTTCTCAGTCATATTTTTCCTCTATTTAGTTGTATACATTGTCTCCACTTTGTTGTTAGTCGTTAGGAGATGACTTTCTTTATGGGGGGATGATGTTGTCAGTAAAATCTTATGTGTTGTCTAAAATATTGTTAATATTAATTATGTCATTGGTAGTTAGTTCACCCGAGGGGTAGGTAGTTATAGTTGTGATGTTTCATGTCACACCCCCTTAGAAACTATATGTACACCTTTAGATGTAACTTATGAATGCAGTATATTATCAACATCATTGGTATTGTCATGATTGTATATGTAAAATATGTTTTGGCATTAATGAAAGAAGTTATAGTTCTCTAATAATACTTTGCGTGTATCTATATCTATGTGTTCCTTCTATTTAGTATGCATTAATATACTTTACCCGTAGTAGTAAATAGGTTGGGCTAAGATAAATTTTGATGGGGCTTTAAAGATAAATTGTGGTCCTTCAGGGGCTGGTTGTGTGGCTTCGGATGCTAGTGGTAACGTCCTAGCAATAGAAACAGGGAAGCTTGTAGATGGTACAAACAATGAAGCCAAGGCTCAAGCCACATTACTTGCTATGGAGATGGTGACCAAATTGAAGGTGGAATGCTTGCATTTGGAGGGTGATTCATAGGTGATCGCTAATGCAATAGCAAATGACAAAGCCTGAGTTTGGAAATTGGATAAAATTATCAACATCATCAGATGGAAACTGGATGTTTTTCATAATTTTAAGATCTCCCACATATATATGAATGGGAATACATTAGTAGACACTTTCCAAGTTGGTGATGTCCTTTACAGTCAAATTCGACTCCAACTTGGTGGAATTTGGGTAGGAGGGTAATTGATGGCTGAATGACATCAACCTCTTTCAATTCAAATTGTGTGGCACGTTTTTTAGCTTGGATGACTAACTTCACATATATATCCATGCAAACATTGAATGTAGAGTGTGTTTTGAGGAAAATGCAACTTTTATTGCCCAAATTGAGTATATTCAATTTGTCTTGGCAGATTTATCATGTTGTTAAGGTGGATGGAGATTTGACAAAGCCATGGAAGTGAATTTTTTCTTTGGTGCTTTGAAGAAACATATGTCTTTCAAAGGATCGGTGTATGAGGAGCGTTTGAAGAATTTTTTCTCTTCTAGTCCCCTCTCTTCCTCATCTTGGTTAGGGCATTGTTCGACACTAAGTACTTGGCATTTGATTTTCAGTTCAAAACCAACATTGATATTGTTGCTCTCTTTTGTGCATGGTGCCTTCATTTTGGGACGAAGGAGGAGGTGAAAAGAATAGTGGAGAGGTATGTGAGACCTGAGTGGAGAGTGGGTTTGGATGACATCTTGCAATGCGTTGTACTAGGGTGTGGTTTTGTGTCTATTTATGGGGATTGGTTCAGCTTTCCCATTGTACCTCCTTTGCCACACCCCTTTTATGCAAATTGTTTGGAAACATCTACAAGAGGAAGGTGGAGGCTCAAAAGTACTAGGCACAACTTGTGGACTTTTTCCATGATTGGGAGCTTGTTTTGGTTATTAGGGTTTTGAGGTCTCCAATGGATCCCAATCTCTTCAGGCTTCACTTGACGGGGGTGTGGGAGGAAATGGTTGTTCAGAGGCGAGCCAAGGGATAGGGTAGCTAAAGACATGGTCATGGTAGTGGTGCTCATGGTTTGGCATGTGGTGGTGGGGTCTATGGTCATGCTCATAGGAGTGTGCATGGTGGTCATGGTGGCGGTCATTGTGGCCTTGTGATTGGTATTACACAAAGTGGTGGTGCTCGAGGGTTCACCAGTGGTGGTGCTCGAGGGGGTGTTTGAGGTGGCATGTGCAATCATGGTGATGATGTCCTAACATGAGATGGTTTACCATCCCTAACCATTGTCCGCTTTTCTTGGCAATGTCTAAATCATAAACTAAAATGTATATCTTACCAAGGGGACACTTAGTTTTTTAAAAAAACTTTTTCAAACTCCCTTTATATATTTTACGTTTTAGCCAATACTGCTTTTCTTTAGGTTCCTAATGCTTTCTATATGGTTTTTTGATGTCATATGCGAACATTTTTTTTTGTAAAAAAGCATTGTTGTATGTGAACTAACTACCGATTTTGTAAATCTGTAAGGCCCCGTTTGTTTGCAGAATTGGAATTTGAGTCAAAACCTGATTATTTCAAAATCAGGTTTTGAAATCAAATTCCACCTCCTGATTTGGAAGATAGTGCTACCCATTTTAGGGCCTAAACCAGGTTTTGTGTGCATAACTCGAATTGCAAATTGAAGTTCCAAACAACAAATTTGCTCAAAAATGGGAAGCCCGACCGCCAATTCCACCTGAATTCCAGCAAACAAACAGACCCTAAGTAGGTGGTGGGTAGTAAGTCTATTCATATCAATTTTTTGCAGTGTTGTTCCCACCCAAGGGTTTGTAATCAGGGTATGGTGTTTAGGGTTGGTTGCAATGACTGGTATAGCCTTTTGGTTTGAGTCTCAACTACTTTTGGACAATTATGTTATATTTTATAGTAATCCTAGTTTAGAAATAATATTAATTAAATCACAATTTATCGAAAAACCAAAAAGAGTTGATTTTAGTCTCCAACACATCCATTCACAATATTACTTTCGAATCTCCAAAACTAAAGGGTTTGGTCAAGTATTTAGGGTTCGTTTGTTTGCTAGATTTAGACTAGAATTGGAATTGGAATTGTCAAATCTCACAATTGACATTTTCGATGTTTGTGTTCAAAACATGAAACTAGAATAGGGATTTGTTAATTTTCATTTACCCCCTAAATCAACATTTGAATCTTCCATGTAAATAGGTGGAATTAGATAATCAATTCCAATTCCACTTAAATGAGAAATTAGGGGTAAAATAAAATTTATAATACTTTCAAATCCATATGCAAACAACATATTCCATCTTCTCATTATGAATTCCAGTTGAATTAGGTGAGGGCCCATTTGGGTGCTGGAATTACACTGGATATTCTAGAATTAGATTTCTAGATAATGCCAATTCCATGTTTGTGTCCATCAAAAAAATTAGAATTGGAATTTTGAAATTCCAATTTTGCCCCCAAATTGGGCATTTCATCTTCCACTCAAATAGGTGGAATTGGAATTTCGAATTCGAATTCCAATTTTTATAAATCCAAATTTAATATTTCGTGGGATCTGTGACTATAATTATATATACACACACACACACATGTATGTATATACATATGTATATATATATACACACAAACACGTGTGTATATACATAAATGTGTGTATAAATATATACACACACGTGTGTATTTGTATATATATACACATGTGTGTGTATATACACACATGTATGTTTGTGTGTGTATATATGTATATATGCATGTGTATATATATATACATATGTATGTGTATGTATGTGTGTATAAACATGTGGGTATATAAACACATGTGTGTGTATATGTGTATGTGTGTGCATATGTATACGTGTGTATGTGTGTGTATACACACACATGTATACATGTGTGTATGTGTGTATATATACACATATATATTTGTATACATGTACACAAATGTATACACATATACAGACGTGTATGTGTATATACACATGACATGTATATGTGTATACATGTACACAAATGTATACACATACACACACGTGTGTATGTGTATATATACACATGTGTGCATATGTGTATATATACACACATATGTACACATATGTGTGTGTATATGTGTGTATATATACAGACATATACACACCATATTTAAAGAAATTAAAATAAAGAATTAAAATTCCTTATGCATCTTCTTAGTCATCTTCGGGGTGAACCAAACAGGTTAGCCCATATTCAAAAAATCATTTTTAGGTTTTGTATCTTGCAGAATTGCAGCATCTTCCAAAAGGCCCCGTTTGTTTGCAGAATTGGAATTTGAGTCAAAACTCGATTATCTCAAAATCAGGTTTTGAAATCAAATTCCACCTCTTTGGTGGGAAGATGGATATGCCCATTTTGGTGGCATATTCAGGTTTTGATGGTATAACCCGATTTTGAAATGAGCGTTCCAAAGAGTGGAGGTCAAAACCTGATTATCATCTTCCAATTCCTGTCATCTTCCAACAAACAAACAGATTTGACATTTGGTATTCCAGCACTCAAACAGACCAAATTCCAAAAATCATTTTTCTAATTTAAAACACAATTCCAATATTATTTAATTCTGGGTGACCGTTTGGCGCTTGGAATAAACCCGAAATAAGAAAACAGGAATAGGAAAATTGGAATAAATTTATTCCAATTTTGGCCCAAAATGGGAATAAATCTAATTCCAGGGTTTTTAAGAAATTAGATTTATTCTTGCATAAGACCAAAATTAGAATAAATTTATTCCAATTTTCCTATTCCCTTTTCCTTATTCCAGACACCAAACGGTTAGAATCCCACTTTTGCATTTCATCAAATTATGGATATGCATATTCAAACGCTGTGATGAAGGCCTAATGATATTTGAACAGACCTGAATCTACAACCGTAAGAAATGAAAGGTCTTATGTTCGATTCCCTTTGTGTTTGTCAAATCGATCGGAATGACAAGGTATGTTCAGTGCAACTGTTTTGATTGAATTTACTAAATCCTGTGTTGCTTGCATTTTTCATGGTGGAGATCTGATATGGGCGATGAAATCTGATCATCTTTTACAGACATTTGTCTTTTTTTCTCCAATTTATTGAAGCCTTATTTCTAGGCTTTTCATTTTTTTTAAAGGGTTTGTGATACAAATTCCAGTAGGATCCGCAACAGAGCCAATAATGCTGTTGAAAGTAGATGCCAGCAATTTTTCACGACTATACTCCTCACTTAATGCCTTGAGCTCTTGGATTTTGTCAAAGAGAAATTTAGAGGCCATTCTAGAGGAATCCCTTAGTTGTTGGCTAAGAGTGTTTGTCTTTTAAATTTTCATTTAGAATCTCATAAGTCACAGGAGACCCTAGTCCATGCAAAACTGAGATGGGTAGGACCGAAAAATGTATGGTGGAAATTTATAGCTCGATGATAATGGAACACAACACTAGATGGAAGGATAGGAGATTTCTGCAACGACAAACAACATTGGTTAAAAAGCACCTTTGTTATTCTAGATTAATTAATTACAGATCTTAACACGGCTTATTTTTTTCTATTAATCTTACTGTGCCCGCATCTATGCATTGTTGTAATCTTACCGTGTCCGCATCTATGCATTGTTTTAAGTGTCATTTGTTTCAATTTTTGAATAATACCAATCAGTTTCTGGGTTAGATTGTGTGGAGTTTTTTTAATCATCAACGTTTCGGATCATACTACATGATCCATCATTAGGATGTCAAAGAGCAAGAATGAAAGAGGATCATATGATCGAGCAATATGATCCTCTTTCATTCTTGCTCTTTGACATCCTAATGATGGATCATGTAGTATGATCCGAAACGTTGATATGATCCTCTTTCATTCTTGCTCTTTGACATCCTAATGATGGATCATGTAGTATGATCCGAAACGTTGATGATTAAAAAAACTCCACACAATCTAACCCAGAAACTGATTGGTATTATTCATGGATTGTGGAAATTTAATAGATTCAATCTTTGATTGTTTTTTTGTGTTCCTTGAATTAATTTTTTAATAAAATGCTTCCAACATAAGAATTGTATAGCAGTTGCCTTCAAACGAGAGTGCAACAGTTTTCCATTGCATATGATCCCAATATAGATTAAGCCTATGTGAGTAATATAAACTGAGGCCAATTTCAATGATTATCTGGAGATATAACTCCATGTGGATAAAATTGGCATGTGGAATTATTGCAAACAATAGTGAAGCCTTAGTGCTAGGAAGTCTGTTACAAGGCTGAAGCAGGGTATAGTCAGGAAAGAGTATTTCGGGTGCAGCTTTTTCATTTGAGCCTCCTTCAACCAGTAAAATATCTTCTTTTGGTTTTCAGACAGGATACTTCTTTTTGTCTTTCGTTTTTTATTTTCTTCAAACCAATGTCAATGTGTATCACACAACCGTGTGAAAAATCAGTCCATGCTATTTGTGGTCAATGTTTCAATGCTAAAAGTTAGCATATCTTTGCAGACTTTGTTATGTCACATTTGCCATTCCTTTGGCTTTTAGCTTTACCATACAAAATTTATCTTGGAATATGTTTCATTGACTTGTATTTTTGGTGCATATTTCCCTTCTTAGTATCTTACCTTAATAGGATCATTATGTGGCATGGCGCCTATATCACTTCAGTCTAACTATATGAATTGGCGGTTTTATTGTGCAGCATAATTTGTCAGGCACAGGCTAAAGCTCTTAGATTTGAAGGAACTGTTGTTTAGGGTAGGTAGGATGGCATGCCTAGCACTTTCTCTACAGCCAATAAAAGGGCCTGACATTCTGCTTTAAACCCGTGAATGGTTCCCTCCAGCAAGAGCATTGGTAGCTGTATCTAGTTTTAAAGCCATCCGTCTTGCCTTGGCAAGTGGATAAAGTAGAACAGCTGATGATGGTGATCAAAGTCTTGGTGATGATCCTTTGACAGCCTCAAGTGGGCAAGTAATAGTTGGAAAGGAGAGCAAATATCGGATAGTATACCGTTTGGTGAATAGCACCTATGTTCTGGGTATTGCAACTGCAGATCATGATGATACTGCAAACAATGCATTTGAATGTACTGGAATATTAAATCAAGCAGTGGGTGTAGTCGTGGCTGCTTGTAGAGGCGTTGATGTTACTACTGACAAGCTTCATCACAAGTATACAGAGATTTACATGGCTATAGATATAGTTTTGCGTGGGGCAAGTAGCACAAGACTTGCCACTATTCTGGCATCTATGCATGGGGAGAGTATTGCAAAGATGGTTGTTTCTGCTATAGATGCAGAGAATCGTGTACGTGGTGCAGAAAGCTGGAATCAACTAGAAGGGCAGTCTCTTGAGCACCAGGCAAATGTACAAGTTCTCTCACAGGCTATGTTTGAGTTGCCAGAAGAGACCTTATCTGCTGGTAACGAGGTGGCAGCAATTCTTACTCCTGCCCAACAGAGCTCTGTAGCTCAGACATCACAGCAAAAATCAGCTGAAAAGCCAGTTAACGAGGATCCATTTGCAGTCAGTGATGCTGAAAACAAAACTGATGAACTTGCAGGTGGATTTAAAAAGAATAATGAGTCACCATCTGATGTTACATTAGCTCTTGCTGAGCTGGAAGTCACAACCTTGAAAACAAGTTCAACGGCAGAGTCCACATTTATTGGAGTGGAGGGATTTGAAGGAGACTATGGAGGAATTGAATTTGGTAATGAACAGGCCTCATTAGCTGAGGCATTTGATGGTATAGATGATGCCTTTGGTGGAGGTTTGGATGCATCTGAATTTGGAGCAACTATAGAAGCTACTAGCACAAAAGGGCTTGGAGGCCTTGAATTGTTAGATAGTGGACGAACGACATCAGAAACATCATCTGGACCAACTCTTCCTCCTGGGGAAGCTCTGATTGCGGGGGCGACATCTACAAACAAAGGTCCTCTACTATACCTGCATGAGGAGGTCAATGCTGAGTTCAAAGAATCAGTACTCAGAAGGATAGGAGTTCAGGGTACATTGTTCTTGAAGACTACTTCTCCAAAAGATTCCAGCGTTAAGGATAATGAGTTTTCATTTCGACTTGATGGTTCAGGTGGCATCAAGAGTGCTATCATGCAGGATGCCATTGTAAGTAGCCTAGGGAAGGGTTTATTTCACATTAGAACTCCAGTGTCAGAGGAGCCTTTGACAATTTTGAAGTACCGTCTTCAGCCCTGTTTTACTCCTCTACCTTTGAGAGTTTGATTGGTCACACGTCGAAGTGGAACCTTGCTCTCTTTCATGATGCAATATGGAGCCAATCCTTTTTTGAATACACCTCTTAAAGATGTAGTTTCTGTTGTGAAATTACCAGAGGATCCTACATTATTGAAAGTATCACCTAAAGCTACTTTGAACCGCCAAAGCCAAGAGTTAAGATGGTATGTTCAGGAGATCCCACTACAAGGTCGTCCTGGTTGCTTAAGAGCTCAGATGCCAATCAACTCTGAGACACAGGATTCCACAGATAAGGCTCCTCGCAGGAAGGAACCTAAAATTAAAGGCCGTGTAGAGTTTGCTGTCGAAGGGCACACACTTTCTGGAATTACTATCACATCTGTTTCTGAAGGGCTTACAGACTTTTACTTGGGGGAAAACAACTATAAAACTGGCAGTTATCTGTGTTTGTAAGAATAAGAACTGGTTTTGAAAAAGGGATGACATTATTTTCACCTGCATTTTATTTGTTCTTTGGCTTTGTCCTTTCTTCCCTTTCCTTTGTTCTCTATTTCTTTTCATATTTTGAGTCTAAAGCCGATTCTTCTCAATTTCTTCCCCTTTTCTGTCTTGGTCCCCATGTCACCTCACCCCCACTCTCTTTAGTGGGTCCTGGTGTGCTATTTACTCATTCTCTTCACCAGATCACATTATCCTGATATCGATGATAGAGTATGATTCAAAACACATTGATTGAAAAATGTTTATGCAGTCAATTCAAGAAACATTGAAATTAAGTATTTTCACTCTTATCTGTAGAAATTACTTTAATCAAATGTTATATGAACCTTGAAGAGTTAGAGATCACATGTCTTTCGTCTATTTTTGAATAAGTTTGCTAGACTGGTCGTATGACTGGTTACTTCATTCACATTTATTCAAAGTTTCAGTATTGGTAGTTGCGTCATTTTGGGTTTACATTTTTGAAATGCATAAAAGCACTTTTCAAAGTATTAGTGACGAGAGGTGAGAGGTTGAAGCATTGGCGCAAGTTTGTTGATTCTAACTCAGAGTTGTCAGGAATCATTGTGGTGGATTTTTGCTTGCAACTCTTATTAGATAGTTGATATCTCCTTCCACTCGTCCAATGTCGTCATTGATGATCTGATAGAGATGTCTGCACAAAAGCCCATCCTTCCTCTTGGTATAATTGGGGAAATTTGGTGAGTCGGGTATTGCTGCCAACCCTATTAGTTCTGACCAAATTTTCTGTGCTTGCATGTATAAATTTGAAAGAGAGAAATTTTGAGTGCTTTGAGTTCCAACCTTGGAGTTACTGAATATTAAAAAATAGCAAAGCGGTTTTGTCGGCCTTCATTTCTATCCTATGTGAAAAGAGTTGAATATGTTGTCTCTGCAGAATGTCAACATAGTCGATGGTTGAGGATTACCATTATCACTTGTAGCAAAACAGGCTGCAAGATGTTTTAAGATATATAAAGAACAGGTTAGATGTATTCTTTCAGATTTAAAACACCCTTCCATATATGTTTCTAAGGCATTATATTACACTAATTATTGCTTACCTTTCTGAATCTGATAAGCTCTAAGCTTCTATAATACAAACTCCAAATATGGAATGTCTTGCTTGCTTTGGTATGAGTAATGCTTTTGCATGAATAAAACCTTTAGGTGTCAACATTGCCTTTCCCTCATTTGATCTCATCATTTTTCCATTGCATCTTTGCAACATTAGGCACCATTTAACTGCCTCTGTAGCATTGCAAGATTCCTTGGCTATCCCACTTGTTTGACAGAGTCGTTTATAATATCAAACAAATAATGCAATGTAAATAGTAAGGGTGGTATTCAGAAATACTAGAATGGGGTTGTAAAGCCAATTTTACTGGCACCTTAACTTTCTGGTGTTATTGCAAGTGATGCAAGAAGTGAAGATTCTCTGATTCTTGGCGAGTCAAGGTGATGCATTCATGTGTGTTAACTCTTTCTTTTTTCCTAGAAAAATATTAGATTAATACCATCCATTGCAAAATTCCTGGCATAATCTACAAAACAGCACAATTAATGAATGAATCTGAAGTCATGATACATATTTGTGGCTGAAAACAAGCACTAACAAAGGAAAACAAG
Source organism: Chamaecyparis obtusa (assembly GCA_027943335.1). NCBI lineage: Eukaryota > Viridiplantae > Streptophyta > Pinopsida > Cupressales > Cupressaceae > Chamaecyparis > Chamaecyparis obtusa. The sequence continues at coordinate 1,004,576 of BSBK01002881.1, read as the reverse complement.
TAAATGCTGACTGGGAAGGAGATTGTTAACATCATTTATCCCACATGATTCAGGCCTAATTTCACATGATGTATTTTACAATTCTGTACTGGTAGCTCTTAAATGAACATGCTAAGACAGTCGTTTTCAAGAGGCATGCAGATCCATCAAAGCAGCTTCATTACCTGTTATACAATTTGTGGAGACCTTTTGGAGATCCAAAAACGATACACATATTTCATGCCAAATCCTGAGAATGTATGAATATTGCTGCTCTTAGTTTTTGGGACAAGCATATCAACTAATTTGGATTTTCCATTTTACTTATTGAAACAAATTTAATGAAATCATGTGAAATGAAGTCCGCTTACGTGAGTATTTGATAACACTAACTGGTTTTACAATGATTGGATTCGCAATTTAACTTATCCTTGATATGTTGGTTGGTAACGGCAATGGAATGTTGATATATATGCTCCAACAACTGTTAGGTGTTAGTTTCAGTTCTGGTTATAAATTTTTAGTTTGCTGTTCAATAGCTTTACTTTGTTGTCAATAGTATCCAGTTATCTGCCAATCAGTTATAGATCGCTAGCAATAGTTTCAGTTTGTTGTCAGATGAGTTAGCATAATAATAGGAAGGTTGTTGGGTCTGCTACATGTATAAATGTGCATTTTTTGTCAATGAATAAAACAATCAAGGATGAGTTACACTGTTCTGTACTGTTGGCTATTTTCTTATTTGTATTTGGTTTCAGAGAGATCGCGCCCTTTGTTTTCTCCATGTTATCAGTGTGAAGGGAGTTTTGAGCAGCAGTGATCACTGCATTTTATCAGCTGAGAAAGCTGCAGTAGGGAGCACAAATCCACATGAAGATACTCAACATGTTAGTAGGAGCAGAGGGAAGTCATCTTTAGGACATGCTTTGTTCAAATCTCTGAAGTTGGTACAGACTCAGATGCCCCCAGTTGGTTTGGTGACTGGTACTAGATTTTATATCTACTCAACATACTCTATTGGTCAGATAAAGCCAACATCTAGTAACTTTTTCAGCTCATCTTTGACCAATAAAGCAATTTGAGGGTGCATTTTTTCATATTTTTGCTTAATAGATTTTGCACCTGGGTATAGTGGTAAATGATGTAGGACCAACTCTGGATCAAGCCCAAGCATGTCAGCATAAGACCAAGCAAAATTGTACTGTTTCTATAAAGAATTTGATAAAATCTGCTCTTTCTATCTCTGTCAATGAAGCTGCAAAGTGTATGATTTCTAGATTTTCGGTTGTATTGATATTAATCTCCTCTACATTTTTAAAACTGAAAGTGGGGATCTCTCTTGATTTATGAAGAGTGTATCCAACCTTCCATCCTTGGGTGCCTTAGAAAGGTTTTCACTTTGAGATGCTTCCTTTATTTTTACTATTTCATCGTCTAAAGGTGCCTTTTGGTTTTTTCACTTAGAGTCTTATCTTTAATTTTCAGATTTTTGCAACTGGAAGGATGTGCACACTTACCAAATTATGTAGGCTATGGTGAATGTAGCCTTATGATCACTTAAGGGAATACTCTTTTGAATTTCTATGAACTCAACCATTGCTTCATTGTTTTCAAATATGTCCAAGCTTGGAGTTCCTTGTTGGACCCAATTGATAAGGTGTTGATGGATTAAAGGGAGGTTATCTTCGGTTTGAGTAACGGCTAAGGATGTAAGTGTTAAGTTAAAGACAAATGAATCATTAAGGTCACAAAATGTTTTGATCCAAGTATTGATCGTTTCTATAATTATTCTTAGGAGTATATATTAGTAACTTCATCAGAAGTCTTGACACCATTAGAAGTGTTAATCTCCTCACCTAAAAGTAACTTTAAAAGTAACTTAATACGAGGACCATTCCATTTCAATATTTGACGACAAAGCCCTTTATTCTTTATTTCTTAGACAGGTGTTCAGTCTGAATAGGTTCTTTGATTTCCTTGTTTTTGTAGTCCTAGGCCACTATGGCCATCTTAGCCTTTTTTTCCCATGATTGTAAAACCTTTGCCATATTTCTCAACTAGTAACTTGTTATATGTCCTCTTCATTGTTATAAAGCCATTGAGAGATGTCTTCTATGTTATCCCTATGTAGTTTGTCCCATTTGGTAAATTTAGTGGGCTGGTATTGCTTGTGTGTATATATAGTTTGTCCCATTTGGTAAAATTAGTGGGTTGGTATTGTTTTTGTGTGCACACACACATGATAATTTTAGGATCCTTTTGGATTGGATGTGGTTTGCAATAATACTTAGGTGAGGCGGTAAACTTGCCAATGCAATATGAGTAACTAATGTTGTATTTACCACATTCATTGTCATGGACTAGGACATTGATCTTAGGGACAGAGGTGGATGAAGTGGAAGATTTTGATAAGGAAGAAGGATCAATGAAGGTAGATGGGGTGGATGATGAAACTTCTTGGTTAATTGGCACTTGACATTTAAGAGTCCCTTTCAAGTTGCTATAGTATTGGAAAAGATCAAGATCACTTGGAATTGTTATTTTCAGCTCCATTTTAGGGGATTTTAAGTATTGGTGGTATATGAATGAGAGAACTTTCATGACATGAATCCATGGATGACTAAGGGAGGAAGGTTGCATGGTAGATCAAGGTCCAAGATATGACATATTGTATCCTAAATTAGGGGTCTTACTTGTATAGGAAGGGTAGTCACACTCTTGGAAATTGGGGGTCTTTCTCGTATAGAAAGGGTAATCGCACTCTTGGAAGGATGTTCTCCATCATCATATGCTCTTATCACAATCCTCTTTGATGTATCTATGGTTTCCTTAGAGAATTCCAACGTTTTCACTAGCATCAAAGTATAAATGTTCAAGCCCACTTCTTCACCTATCAATACTTGTCTCATTTTGTGCTTATGGACATACTCCAAGGTGGAATGGGGTCATTATTGGTTTGGGCTTGTCTCAAGGGACATCATGCTCTATGAATGTAACATGGTGAATAGTAGCAAGATATTCTACCATGGTCTAAAATTGGTTGACATTTATGTTTGTGGGAATTGATGAATCTTGAAGTGCTTTGTCTAATACAACCTTATAGGTTGATGATATGCACAACAGCTCAAGAATACAAATTTGTGCAAGTATATTTCCTAGATGATCCAGATGTTAAAATGATTTGACAGTTGAGATTTGGAGGTGGTCTTTTGTTAATAATAGTGGAATCAATGATAGTCGACTTGTTGGATGATTAACTGAGTACTCATAAGCTACATTGGTGGTAGGTTGGCATTGTTGTCGGTGTTGGTCATTGAATTGAAGGCTTCTCCTTCTCCATGATTCTTCAAGGATCTCTCAATATAGTGTGATCAATATTAAAGGACCCAAATGGATTGTTAATACTACATCTCCTTGATCATTGAGATCTTTAATGATTTTTTAAAGTTTGAAACACCCAAAATTTTGATGTCCCTTTCTCTTCTAATATTCATAGAAATTATTATCATTCCACCATGATGGTTTGAAATGTCTTGGTTCATAATGTTTACTTTTGGAAGTGTTTGATTCCATAAGCTTATTTAGCTCACTTAATTGGTTACCCTAAGGCATGTATTTGTATCTTGGATTGTTATTAGTCATAGGAGGACCACGTTGTGAGTTGTTTGGAGGTACGTTTGTTGAATAACCATTGTTTTGTGATTGGTTTTTACTCAATGTTTGTGTGTTAGACATAGAAGGTACTTTTAGGCTAATCACAGGTTGAACCTTTGTACTTTTGCATCTACTATGTTATCATTTGTTATGTTCTCGTTCCTTGACCAAAATCTAGATTTTTTTGTTGGATGTGTTAGGAGCATGTTTGGTCTCTTTATAGATTTTCAACAAGTCCTTGTACTATGAGGGCCTTCTCTATAGAGAGAACCTTTTCAATAACCTCATCACATGTATTGGAATACTAAACTTGGAGATGAAACATATCCCTGGATTGAGGTTTATTTCTACAAAAAATGGACTAGTTGTTTTTTCTGGCACATGACAAGGACATTTATTGGCAAGATTCCTCCATCTCTATAAGAAGGAAGCAAAAGATTCTCCATTCTATTTTGTGTTCTAGAGGTTTGTCAAAGATATTTCATGTTCAACGTTATAGGAGAAACATGTGATAAGTATTTCAGCTAATCATTTGAGGTCCTTATTCTATGTGGTAAACAAGAAAACTATTCCATCGCTTGCCCATGAAGACTACTTGGGAAGATGCAAATACAATATGTATAATTTGCGCCACCTTTAGACAAGCTATGTAGAATTATTTAATGTGTTTAGGGTCTCATTTCCCCTTATATTTGTTAAACTTGGGTGTCTTAAAGTTATGGGGGGAAAGTTGGCATGCATATGCTCCTTTCAAAAGCATAAGGGATGTCCTCCATGGTATACATCTTATTGGGTTTCCTTACTTGCATGTTGCTCATTTGTTGTTGCAAGCTTTGTAAATATTGAGCCAAAATCTTTGTTGGGGATGGTTGGATGTGGATGGTATTTGTTTGTAGAAGGTAGATTTGGTTTTGTGCTAGGTCTATGAATGGGTTTGTTCCTTGGTATGTTGTGGATTGCATGAGCTTGTTCAAGTAGTGACCAAGGTCATAGGTTTTGTTGTCTGGTTAAAAGTTTGATGTAATGTTCTTATTTAGTTGAGGTGTAAGTGTGTATGTGGATTGTTGATTGGGTAGAATGTTGTGGAGGACTTTAGTTATGATGTGTAATTGTGGGGGTTTGGGTTGTATGTGTTATTTGTGACAAGGTGTTTGGCTGTTGTGTCAGAGGTATGGGGCTTTAGATTAGGTCTTGGGTTGGTGTAATGAAGGTGTGAATTTGTGCGATAGTTATGTAACTGTTTGTACTTGGGTTGTTGGTTGTATTGTTGAGTTGAAGTGAGGTGTTGTTTGGTTGGTTGAAGTGTGTGTTTGGTTTTTGTAGAGAACTTGTTGTGTTTACTTGTGAGATGAGAGGTGACCATATTGTGTTGTTGATTTTGGTTAGGTGGGTTTTGGCATTGGTCATTTGTATCATGTGTTAGGTGTTGGTTGATTGGGGTTAATGTCTAGGTCAATGGTGGCGTTAAAGAGGGAATTTGTGTATTGTAGTCCATATGCAGGCAATGCATAAATGCTAACATTGGTCATGTCATGAGATGTGTTGGTCAAAGGCATGCTCATGTTTACTTGTGACATGGGGTTGTTTGATGGGGGTATCTTATTTTTAAGCCTATGTTTTGGAACATGTCATTTGATATGAGCTCTTTCTAGCTTGTCAAAATCAAGCGAAAGTCTAGCTTGTTCTAGGCAAGAAATAAGAAGTACCTATTAGGATATGTGGATGAAGGGCACCCATTATTTTTAAGATTTTGGGATCTTGTGAGATGTCAATTTCTTCTTGTGTCAAATTTTGGATCTTGTGATGCGTTGTCACTTTCTTCGTGTTAAATTTTGTTCAACATTTTTCAAAGAGAATTCATCATTAGGTGGTTGCAATTTATCTCTATGTCATGGAGTTTGGTACAAGCCTAAAGATGACCCCAAATTACATCATGCTAGTAGGATTAAAGGTGGGGTTTGATGTTGGGTCTATTCATTTTCTCTTTCTTTGTGACCTTGTTTCAACAATATGAGACACCTACGAACTGCTAATGATATACTTAAGGCACTATAGATAAGAGTCTATGCTAAATGATGTGTTTGGTTTTTCCTTGGGTTTATGAATGATTTAGATTTAGATTGAATGTTAATGTGATAGCAGACTAAAGTCAATAAGGAAATGTATAGATCTTGAAACGATGATGATCAAGATGTTAGATTGATAAAAGTCAAACCTATACCAGACTGGTGAATATTAGGCACAATTATTGTGAGATAATGGACAAAATGAGATCAAGATAGCTAATGAAAACTGTAATGCCCCACCAGAGAACCCAAAAGAATTTAACCTAAAACATGTTACTAAGTTTATAGTTAAAAATTTTTTCTTAAGAGTTTTCAATCAATAATGAATAACAATGTTGAAGCAATATAACATAAGACAATACATACTCACAAATGTAACGCACTCACTGATTACAAATCTAAAGGGTTCCATGACGTAGAATTACATTATAAAGATAAATTATAAGTACCAAATATCACATTCATAGATGAATATCAAGTACATCTTCACCCAAGTGAATGCATAGATACAACTGTTATCAAAAGTATACACAATGAAACAATATGTAATGTCCCTTGTTATTCTCCTTCTATAATATCTTGCAAAATTGACGTCTGTACAAAATATTGCACAATATTAATATGCTGAAGGGTGCTCCCCTTAATACCACAAACACATAACAGAAATAGAGAAACAACAACAATATGCAAGAACAGAAAATTGGCTTCTTATTATCTCCACAAATGTGGAATTACAAACTTTCATAATTACAATATGCAAAGCCACATGGGGCATTCCCTTACAATATTCTGTAGGACAAAGCCTCGAACTATTACCCAAATCTACTACCTAGAACTATTCTGAACTGCCTAAGACAATAATACAGCCTTCCTTATATAGGCAATTTTCCACCGCATGGGAAGGTTCCAGAATTTTAGCCAATAAGGCCGACCAAACTTAGAATTATTTTATTTTTCATTTTATTACATCATAGTCGGCTCAAGATAACTTTTGAAACTCGAACAAAAATTTTGAAGAAAATTATTTTCTGCCATTTCAGGTGGCCCAACTTCCGAAGACCATAAGTCATCACCAGTTGACCCGATCGGCTATTATAACCCCATTTCGGAAACGCCACGAAGCGCTCTACAGGCTTGACTAGCGCAAGTGCCTGTCACCTAAATTTTTGACCTCATCCGGGGCCTCTAAAGCCTTCAAAACTGAGTTCAAAGTTTCTGCACCCTGCTGCCAATACCGAAAATCTTCAATATCTTCCAACATACACTTGATCTGGAAATGAAACTTTACTGGCAGACTTATATGACCAAAATGAACCTCCAAGAAAGAAATCAGATCATTCTGAGCACATACGAAAATTACCAAAAATAGTAACTTTC